>JAQFXU010006291.1:0-10455 GCA_034693705.1 Spatulosminthurus flaviceps | reverse complement strand
CTCTCGTCTTACTCAGTCTTTTGTTTATTGAGAGGAGGAGGGGGAGAGGGAAATTATGGATTATCAAAAAAGAATCACATCAAGATTTTTTTTGCAAAAAAAATGTATAAAAAAATAAGCAACTTAATAAGAATTGCTCCTTAAAAAATACACTAGAGAAAGCTATGTTAGGCTGGATTTTAGCCCAAATAAGTGAAGATCATTGGAGCTGTGGGTTTCTGGATGATGATTCTCCCCATTTTTCTCCCTTACAGTTGTAAAGATGAGGGAGACCCTGAATTTGTCATTATACACCGCTATAAAACTATTTTTATCACCCTCCTTTTATATCTACCCGTAAATGTTTTTGATTAAATATTTTCAACGTTTTTGCTTCCTATTGATTTTTTCTCACTACGACGAGAAAAAAAATCCTAAAATTTCTATCTCTTCCCAATAACTATCATTCGAATCCAGCCTTATTAATGTCCTGTAATAAAAATATCATAACCATCTTAATCTCTTTTTCTCCCATCAAAAATAAATATTCCAACCAAAAGTTACAGAGTCAATTGAATATTTTCTCACCGCATTATATTAATTTCAGTTTTTGTGAAAAAAGTCAGTATTTTTCTCCTCTTTTGCTAAAATTTTAGAGGTAAATTTGAGGCAATAAATTTTAACGTCTTTAAATTTAACATGTGAGAAATTGTTGAGTTTAAAAAAAATATTTTGTGGAAAATCTCAGGGTATAATTTCCAAAAGTTTTTCCCCCTTTGCTAAAATTTGAACGCCACATTTATTTTGTGGCCCTAAATCTTAACAATTTACAATTTTCCATATGGGAAAAATTGGGAAATTTAAAAATTTCTTAGGAAATTTTCATTTATCTCATTGGAGAGAAAAAGGATAAGAAATTTTATTGGATGGTGAGAAATTTTTCCAAAAAAATAATTTTTTGGTTTACAATAAAAAAAAAGTGGAATTCCGTAGAAAATAAAAATACCAAGATAAAAGTCTGAAGAAATTGAGTCAAATTTGGGAAATTATAAGTGATTGAGATGGGAATTTTTTGAAGAGTATTGTAACAACAGGTGTGAGATTTCACATGAAAGGAAGGAGTGAGTGATGGGAAGGGATGGAGGACGAATGCCTTGTGATTACTCAAAGAAGTCGTGTAGAGGAGGATTGAGAGATAGAGAGTTTTTTCCTTTCATGATATTTGACCATTAGGGATTGAATTGTCTGTGTACTTTGATGTTTTTGTGGGAAGGACCTTTCAGTGCAGGCCATTCATCTACTTCGGATTGGAAGACATTAAAAGCTTATAACTATGCGTGATTTGAGTAAATAAATACTCAGACACACAATAAGGACCCGATGAATATACAAAAGGACAGATTTGATTTTCAAGAGAATTTTCTCCCATGTTGTCTCTCTCTCTCTCTCTCTCCAGGTTGATTTGCAACACATGGATCAGAGCGCAGGAAGTAATCTAGTACAGATTGGGATCGATCTTAAAGAGTTCTACTTATCAGTTGAATGGGATATTCTTGAGGTTCCAGCCCGAAGGAACGAAGAGTACTACCCTTGCTGTCAAGAGCCATATCCAGGTATGTGAAATAGCATTGGAAATCCGAGGAAATGGTACATTCAATTCCATTATGATGCATCTCATTCAAAAAAATCCTTCTGTCAAAAAAAACTCCTTGAAAGATTCCATATGGAATTTCCATCATTTAACTTCACAGAGAGAGAGAGAGAGAGCTCTTCCTGTTTATTTACCACTCAAATTTCAAACATATTTTTTTTACACCCATATTTTCTCTTTTATATTTTTGAGTGAGTCGTGTGTATAGGAAAAAGAAAAAAAATCTTTTAGTCACGGTCAACATTTTTGAGAGACGTCACTTGCAAATAGAGGAGTAGGTTTTATAGAAGAAAATATCGTGTATAAAGTATAGTGAGAAAATTGCTCAGCCACATGTGCTCACAAGTGGAATATATTTTTCACAGTGTATTTTTTACCATTTGTTCTTGGCAGAGAAAATAGTGGATTTTTTCTTCTATTATTTCCTCCTCCTCCTCCTCCTTGTGTTTTATCAAGCCGAGATTTTTTTCCAGTAGTAGAAGCAAACATAATAAAAGTTTGAGACTTTTATGGTCTATATGTACACGAAATGTAGGTAGGGAATGAGAGAATTTATAGGGAAAACATTTCCCTTACAGAAAGGAGAAATAAGAGATAGACGTAGCGGCGGGGAGTGAAGCTCCATGTAGACAAAAGTTGAGAGGAGGAAAAAAGAGAGAAAAAGTGCTATATGGGTAGGAAATAAAAAGGTAGTTTTTATAGAAAATAATTTGTATGTAATAATATTATGCTTGAATAGGGGAAAATATGAGGATGAGAAAATTGTGTATCATATGTAAACTAAAAAAAATTTTTTACTTCATGTGGCTTAAGGCTATTGTGACTTTTAGGCTGGAGGAGAAAGAAAAAAAAGGGAAAAATTGAGGATAAGTTTTTTTTTTGTGAAAGTTGCTCCTCTCTCAAAGGGTTTATCCTTTGTATATATGGCAATAGCATTAGCATTTAGTTGAGAGTAATGTCACCATGGTCCAGCCCAGACTTTGACTGAGAACTGTAATAACTCAGGAGTTATCCAGTGTTTTTTTAAGGGGGAAGAAGAAGAGGGAACAAATCCTTAGAAAATCTCGGGAGTATCAGTAATTTTGATCATTTGTTATTTTTATGGGACTAACTTTACCATTAGGACTCCTTGGACTGATTAAAAGACCAAGATGAGATGGTTTGAGGACGCCTCTCCTATCAGAAGCATTATACTTCCCATCTATATTTGTTTTTCGACTGCTGAGCCCTTGTTTTTTTCGGCCAATTGTAGGGGGAACTTTCATTATAGGAACTTCATAGATTGTGTGGGCTCTGTCTACAGAGGATTTTTTTGGGATAAAAATGCAGATATCACATTTAATTTGACGATGCGACGGAAAACGTTGTTCTACACCGTCAACTTGATCATTCCCTGTGTTGGGATTTCCTTCCTCACTGTGCTCGTCTTCTACCTTCCATCGGACTCAGGGGAGAAAGTTACACTTTGTATCTCCATTCTTTTGTCACTCACTGTGTTCTTCCTCTTGTTGGCGGAGATCATCCCACCCACTTCCCTGGCTGTCCCACTTTTGGGCAAGTACCTTCTCTTCACCATGGTTCTGGTCACACTCTCTATTTGTGTGACTGTGGGGGTTCTCAACGTTCATTTCAGGTAATATTATTTATAATTCTATGAGAGGAATATTAATTTGTTATGAGAATTTATATTTTATGTATGTATTTGCAAGTGAGTGTAATTGTTTTTAGTCTCATAAATAAGGGGAATGATAATGAAATCCCATGGGGAGGGCTACGGAAGAAATTATTAATTTCCTGGTCCTTCGAGCCGGATCTGGGACAGTGTAATTTAATGTAATTTAATAATCTAATTTCTATTCTTCCCTCATGATGAGCTTTATCCTTGACTAGGAAAAGTACTTGCTAATAATTATTCCACTATAGTCGTCTCCCAAGTTCGCGCTATAGGGAGCTGTGCCACAAAATTACAGATCCGGTTCGAAGGACCAAAAATTACATATAAGTCAGCAGGGATGAAATGAATCGTCTCTCTCTCTCATCTCTGACATCCACTAATTAATTCTATTTTCTCGATTGAACTACGAAGAACCAAGCTATTAAAATACAACGCTCTCTCTCTCTCTCTCTGCATTGGTAGACCTCTTACTACTCACATATCTACACTGCCAGCTGTTTCTGCTAATTGATAGAAATTTCCTGCCAGATCAAATCTCCCGGTTTGACGGGACACCTTTCTTTGTACATGAATACTTATTTGTTTGGTCCCTCGAGCCGGATGACCTTTTCTGGATCCGGCTCGAAGGACCATTTTTAACTATTAATCCAAATAAGAGCGAGTCATTACTTTTTTCCCACTTCAAACCTCCATTTGTCCCCAAGCTATTGCAGGCATTTGAAAACTAAGCAATATCCTTGAACTAGGAAGGAGTGTGAGAAAAATTATTGCCAATAAATTTGGCAACATTTGCAAGGAAATGTGAACTGTCAGCTACTTCCTTGGGACAGCCGACTAAGGGAAAGGTTTCTGATGAAAAATCTCCTAGATTTCGGTCCTGGTATCGCGAATGAAGTGGACGGAGAGTTTCTATCAGTTGATGATGATGACGATAATGATGATGTCCGCTCGTACGTTCCTGTCCTCCCAACCAACCCTACACTTCATTTGCTCAAGTCAACTTTCCCACCACTTTCTATCCCCTCATACATAGAGAGAGAGAGAGAGAGCTCTATTCATTTTATATAGCCTACGGTAATCATCCCATGTCACACATAGCAATCTCTAGCCCTTCCCAGATCTCCACGCTAGACACTACTAGTCATAACAGAAGCTCAAACCTTCCCAGATAGCACGTTCTCCCTAGCAAAAATAATCTTGCTCAGCCATCAGAAAATTCCCTATGTATCCTCATATTTTTTAGAATGGTCCTTCCAGCCTAGAGGAGGAGGAGGAAGGAGCCAAATAGAGGAAACGAAGAGATGGAGAAAGTACTTGGAGAAAGTACTTGTAGTAGACATACACGTTGGGAAGGGGCAGAGAGGGAGAGAGAGAGAGAGAGAGAGGAAATAGAAAGAACAAACCATTAGGAAAAGAAAAGGATAAAAAGTTTGACAATTTTTTCCCTTACTTCCAATTCCACAGATCCCCATCTACGCATAAGATGTCGCCATGGGTGAAGAAGTTCTTCCTGGACTTCATGCCGCGGATTTTGTGCATGAAGAGACCTGACTATCATCCTCGATATGCTTACGAGGGCGACTTTTCCACCATGGCCACAGCAACCACCGAGTACGGCATGAACTTCCCCACTGGGTAATCATATTTATGACCCGCTCAACTTATCATTACATTTTATTCTTCATATATGTGAGCACACTTTATGACGGTCTCAATGTCCTCGGCTCAAATAACCTGATAACTGACTATAGGACATGTTCCCCTATAATTGCCACACGATGACTACCCTTATGACCTCTACAATCTCTTATACTACTACTACCAGAGAGAGAGAGACCAGATGAGAACCGAGCTTCCTATAAACTATAGTTGAACTAACAATCAAATCCTTTATTCTTTTCCCTCTAATTGCAGAACTTTGAGAAGAGACAGCTACTATGACAGCAGCCCTCGAACAGAGTCTAGCGTAGATCACTCTCGCCACGTCAAATCCTTCTCGGATGACTCCGTTGGTAAGTAAAATTTTTATTTTTTCAATTTTTTTTTTTTAACCTCCTCCTACTCAAGGACAACACTCAGAAACGACGTTCACTTCTAAAAAATAAATTTCTTCAACTTCTATCAAATCCATATTATTCTCTCCCTATATGTTATGACTTTCTCCCTTTTATCCATTACCTTGGAATTATATGGCTCTCCATGGGGAAAAAGTTCAATTTTTTTCCACATCATCATGAGAAATTAAATGGAAGGAAAAAATCACTTTTATTTTTCCTCAAAAAAGCATATTTTGGAAAGTGCTATTTTTTTTAAATGGGATAAATGAAGTTTTGGAAGGGAAAATGAGAAAAAGTGGGGTGAGAAAAAAGGAGGGTTGAGTGTGAAAAAAAGAGAGATTTTTTCCTTGAAATTTATCCCTCGTGGTGGATTCCCCAATGACTGCCTAATTGGAACGTATTCAAGACTTATATTTAGCTTGTGGTTGTTGGTTCTTTGAAAGGGGGACGATATAGTATGTAGGAAAAAATGTAAGAGGAGAAGCTTGTGAAAACAAATCACTTAAGTGAATGGTCTCGTAAATAGTAACGAGAGCATTTGGAATGGAAACTTTTATGAATTGCCTCCAAGTCAGTTGATGGAGAGAGAGTTTTTTTTAATTACTTGGCAAGTCTTAAAATTCCATGGAAATTTCCTTGCCCCATAGCTTGGTGGGTGTCAAGCTCCTTACTACGTAGTAGTGCACGTCTACCAAGTAATATTAATACATTGCTCTTGAGAGCTCTATGAGATCACATCTTTCTTTTGCTCTCTCTCTCTCTTTTTCTCACTCCCATTCTCACTCCCCATGATACCCAAACCATAGAAGCGTAACTTTGGAAGGGTTCGTTAGGAAATAATGCTGGAAGGTATATGAAGGAGAGAAAGGGATTAATTTGAAACGTCTCCTGGTGGCGATAAAATTGACTCAAAATTTTCACGGGTTCATTAATTAACCGCTTTCCCTTGGCCAAAAAGCGGAGAGAGGAGTTGAGTTTGAGGGGAGAGAGTAAATCCACCTCGACCAACTTGATTATCATGTAGAGCATCAGAAGAGCAGACTCTAGTCAGCTGGGAAAAGTTCACCTGTAATTTTCTATGAACATCCTATACATGGATTTTTCTATATAAATATAATACATTGGAATACAAGGGGAGACTTGATTTAAAATTTCCTACATCCCCACAACCAGACTTTACTGCTTCTGAATTATGGAGGAGTTTCAAAGTCCCAAAGTAAAATCCTCTCCGAGTTTTTCTCCTCCTTCCTCTTGGGCGGTGGTCGTGGAAATGAAATTTCACTTGTTTAAACATTCAAGGACGTCATCATTTCGTGACAATATAGCTCGGAGAGACTTAAGTAGTTTCAGCTGTTGAAATAAATGAGACTCTCATCGGGAAATGGAAATAATGGAATTAAGTTTTGGAATTATTTCTTCTCTCTCAAGGAGAGAGAGAGAGAGAGAAAGTCAGGGAGAAAGTTTGGAGAAAGTCGGTTAAAAAAACTTTTCATTGATTTTTTTCCTAGTATATTTTTTTTCTATGATTACTTTCATTATTTATTTTTACACTTGAATAAGAGAATTGCATGGAGAGGGAATGAGGGATTTCAAGTGAGAATTCACTGGGAGAAAGTTCTTTATACATTCTTGTTTTTTTCTCTCAACGACTTAGTTCTTGTAGTAATTATTGAATCCAAGATTTTCATTTCTGGTTCAATGCTTAATAGTAAAAGAAAATTACGAGCTTGTTTCCTACATAAACTTTCTCTCCAGCTTTCTTTTTTTCTTCCTTTCACTTCAACACTTTTTTTAGTTTGAAGAATTTCTCCAGATTTCTTCTTCTTCTTCTTCTTCTTCTTCTTCCGAGTAGTGTAATTTGTGAAAGGCTGAAGAAATTATTTTCTCTTGATAATGATTTCATTTCTCCCTTTGAAAATATGTACAACGATAATTCTTAAGAGGCTCTTTGCATGTATAAATTTTTTTAAAGTACGAGAGCTTGTACTTGTTTAGAGTGTGTGTCTAGGATGAGGAAGAATATAATACCTTGTTGTAGGAGAAAAGATGAAGGACTTGAAATAAAGCTTATTTGAGGATCTTAATTTCCATTCATCATTATTCTCTTCCTTAGTTGTTGTTCGCTGGAGGAAATAATGGTGAAAGTGGGGAGAAAATATGAGGGTTATAATACATAAAGCCAAAATGTTATGTACAAATGACAGAGTCCATGTATTGTGGGGAGCTTCTCTTTGATTTAATAATAAGGAAGGAAGAAAGAAAGAAAGAAAGAAAGAAAGAAAGGGAGAAAAAGCCCGGAAAAATTTCCCTGGACTAATTGTTCCTGAAATGTTCAAGTTCATTTTATAAATTAATTCTACGCCTCATTCCTAAGCTTTTTTTCTTTTCAATTCCCTCCCCAAACTTCTTTTCCCACTTGAATGCAATTTAAATGCAAGTTTTTTTCTCGTCGTGCTAAAAAGATGCTAAAAGTCAATGAGTTTTTGAGTCTCAAGTTTAAAAGTTTCTTATTGAATTATGTGAATTCTATAGGCTTAAGTATCAGAGCAAATTTAAGAGAGGATTCATTTAGTAATGGAAAGAGAGATGATGAGAATTTTCTAATAAATATTTATTCAGTCATTCTGAGGTTTTTTTTCTTAGGAGAGAGAGAGAGAGAGAGAGAGATTAAGAATGAATGGGGAACTTTCAATTTCCAAAATTTCTTCAATCTATTTTCTAAAAATGTGTTTACATTTAGAATGGCTCAAGTTTCTCTTTTTCCCGTTATGTAGTGTGTTTTGTGTGTGTGTGGTTGTTGCGGAATATATGGAAGTGGGTGAACAAAAGAAGAGCTTAATGTTACTCTTATAAAGCTGAATAAGAAAAAAACCTTCATTTCCCTCCAAGATGAAGGCTTTGACAATGTTGGATGAGAGCCTAAGAATTCCAATTTATGATTATATCTTTGCTTTTATATGTACGTGTATTTTTATATATGTCACTCTGTATATTTCTAAAAAAAAGTTGAAGTAGCTGTACTACTTGAAGAGAGAGAGAGAGATAGAGAGCCATGGTTGGGAATTCCCTCAACAGATGAGACTTTCATGAGTGAATTTTAATTAAAAGGAGACTGGCTAATGGAAAAATGGAAATTAGTTGGAATATTTTAAAGACAGAGGATAGCTCTATGTTCCTAAATCTACCATTCCATGAAAAAAGAGAAAGTCATCGAGTGAAAGTCTAGGGAAAGGAAAAATTTGTTTTGGGTTATATTGCTCTCTCTCTCTTTCTCTCTCACGCTCAGAGACACATTATTTCCATAGCTCTTCTTCACTCCCTATCCTTTTACAATACATATCTCTGACAAGTAAGTACAAATCTCTTGACGCGACAAATTCTCTCGGAGTTTACAAGAAAAACACATAGAGTAAAATACATTTGGGTAAAGGAAAAACACTGGACCAATACATCTACTCTTAAAATTAAATTCTCGAGGAAAAAAAATTCAAAATTAGTTTATCATTTGGAAAAAAAGGGGTTCTTGCCAAGGTGCTAAGTTAAAGTCAGAAGAAGAGAAAAGACTTGTAGAGAGAGAGAGAGAGAGAGAGAGAGAAAATACTTTAGTTGTGGGGAGTGTGAAAGTTGATTACATAGGGAAAGAAGCCTGGAGAAGAAGAAGAAGAAGAAGAAACCACTCACTACATACAGGGCATTAAGTTGGCTTGGCCAATTCAAAAGAGTAGGAGAAGTTGTTCCCCCCAGCGGACCATGTATGAGTGAGCAAATGTGACTACATGTGGAGTGATGCGAGGAAACTTTCTATCTCTCTTCCTTCTTCCTACTCAATATTCTTTTTGCATTTCCCTTGTTTTATGATGATGCTTTGGCATTTCTGAACGAGATACCCTCCCGGAAAGAATGCTTGCGTAAATTGTTGAGCTGTGGAACCGCATCAAGAAGTAGTCACACTGGAATGCCCACTTGAAGTTTTCCATTTCTCTTACTTTCTCTCTCTCTCTCTTTCTTTTTTTTTCTCTCTCTCTCCCTTACTTTCTCCATAGAATGACTTTTCGTCTCAACCTCCTACTTTGACTATTTCTATATATAGGAAAATCTTATTGAAGGCAATATGTTTTTGGACTGTTGTCACGTCCCAGTAATAAATGCTCCTATGCTGTGGTGCTTTCTCTCCTATGGTTTTAGGCCTAGGAAAAAAGAGAGAAACAAGCTTAAAACTGGACTGTGGGAGGAAGAGAGGAAAACACATGTGATACTCCATTACTTTTCTCCCTTCCCTCACAAACTTGTCTTATCTTATTACCTTTTCCTTTCCTTCCCTTCTCTATGCGATTACATATGTATGTGTGTATGTGTGGGAGTACACGTAAACATAGGGATACATTTTTAATTCTTAACAAAACCACTGGCAGTCTCATATTTCATCCAAGTTTTCTCCATCTGGAAATTTTATTAGTTGAGCCGAGAGGGAGACAGTGAGAGGGAGAAAGGAGTAACCTTCCCAAAGATGAGAGATCTACAAGAAGAGCAGACAAATATATTTATAGAAATTTATCTACGTGTTTGTCCATGCTTATGGTGGGAACTTGCTAGGGGGAAATAGTACTTGTTAAAAAAGAAATGAGGCTCATAGTGTATGACGCCATATGTATAAGGAGAGAGAGACGCGTCTGTAAATATAAGTAAATAAAACAACAAGGATTGTGTAAAATGAAACGAGCTGGAGAAAATGCATTCTCTAATGGATGTGTGTGTGTGGGGGAACTTGTATGTTTACAATGTAGAAAATCTTACATATGAGCCTGTAAATGTTGCAATAGTGTTTTGGTTATAAAATAGGATTTTTGGGGAAACTTGCATCTAATTCTGTTGAAAGTGGAAGAGCGTGTGCATGTGTCAATTTGTATTATTTTCCTCACTTCCTCCCCCCCCCCCCAACAAAAACCTGATGGTCTATGTGGGTCTTATTATTTCACCAAAAAAGAATGTATATATTTCATATATCGTCGGGTAAACTCCAAAAGGCGCTATAATTTTCGTAACGTTATGGGAAAAACAAAATTATAGCGCCTTTTGGACTTTACCCGACGATA
>JAQFXU010006290.1:0-10456 GCA_034693705.1 Spatulosminthurus flaviceps | reverse complement strand
AAAATTAACTTTTGCAAAACGCGCGTTTTAGTAAAAACATAAAAATACCCTTTAAGGGTACAAGCCCTTGCGTCCCATTCACGAAATTTTGCCAGGAAGTTTATATGTATTTATAAAAAATATTTTTGTACACATTTATTCCAAAATCATATAGTGGGAACACCCTTTAAAAATTCGCAATGCTATTTAAATGGTGACCGCATGTAGCAACGAAGTACCAATATTTGTTGCAAACATTCGATTTCACCTAAAATAAGGGGAACTTGGACCTGAGAAAATTCAGGGTCGTGTATAATTTATCTCCGCATTGACTTTAAGCCCTTGATCATCGCAATAGACCTAATGCTGGTTTCGCATTGGTTTTTTCTCAGCGATTCACTGAGCGACGAGACTTTTAAAAACAAGTACAACAGGCGCTTGCATGACATATCGGAATGAAAATTTTTGAAGAAAATTACTTTAAATTCGCACTAGCTCTCCGTTTTTAGCCAATTTCGAGAGTGAATGCTAAATGCGGCAGGGATTTCGAGATGAAGTCGCTTAGCGACTGCGACTAATTTGGGCTATGCGAAACCAGCTTAAGGGTTCGAAAGTTATACCAAAATATGTTTTTGGAAGGGGTGAGCAAACGCAAAGTTAAAAACGCAAATTATCAAAAGATGAAAATTCTAAAACTTGCAAGTCAGAAAAAAAATCAGTATAATCTTCGTAATAAATTATTCACTACTGTTATTTACTAGGCATTCTTTATTTTGTAAGACAAGCATAAAATTTTGTTGCTAAGCGCTAAACTATGATATAAACTCAGCCACAAAAAGATTTGACAACAAAGGTCCAGCTAAATGCGAAACGAATTTACTAAAGTTTACTTAATCCTGCCCTGACAAGTGAACAGTATCGCAATCCTACCCTACCTGCTGTCGTAGAAATAATTTTTAGCTTTTAAAGTTTTGAAACAATAAAAATTCATTACAATTCAATATTCTTGGGTTGATTTTAACCAAAATCGATTTCCGATTTTGCATTGGGTCATTGAGTGGTTTTATATTTTAAGATATTCATTCTTACACAAGTAGTTCCCGAGGGAAAATGCATAGTTTGAGCTGCTGAGTTCGCCTCTTTTGTCCTTTATTATTCATTTCAGCTTGATTAAACGCAAAGACATAGCAACTAGACAAAGTGCATTTCTACTTAAAGTTTAAAAAATTTCTTGCTAATTTAATTTTTATTTAATGGTTACATATTATGCTTTCCCGTCGGAACCTTTAACTAATGCAATGGTCGAATTGACATTTCCAGTTACCAATACAATCTTCGCATAACAAGACTAGTAGAAACTTTCCGCCACTATATATGCTCTTGAGTCTTGAGGTAGTTTTTTCAGCCAATCTCTATTCTATTTTATAAAGGCTTTAATAAAGCAGATAATTAATTTCCTGTGCCCATGTTCCCAATGTCCCTTACATGTATATTAAAGAAATGAGCAAACCCTTAAATCTTGTTATGGAGGTAGATGGCAGCAAGTGCAAATGAAAGCTTGAATTATGTATTGATTGCATTAAAAGAAAAGTATTTTTGCCACAAACGAACGTTTCAAAAGCTGGAAATTTTTTTCCAGCGAGTCAGAAAATACACGTCTTCGTAAAAATTTGAGGTATTGAAAAACAGTTTTTTCGATCACATTATCCAAAATATAAAATAAAATTTATTATAATCAGCCTTTCACCCAAGATTTACCTTTCCAGAATATAGATTTATACAAAGAAAATTGCCCCGGACACTGACTACCCAATAACCCAATTTAACTCTCCCAAGATTCCCCTTTCCATGACCCAGATTTAGAAGTTCAGCACTGCCCCGGAAACTGACTACCAAAAACTCGAGCGAGATTTCGACCAATAATAACTCGGAACTGTGATTGGGCTCGAAGATCTGCGATCCTTTAATGATTTTATTCAGTTATAAAACGGAATAAATTAATTATCAATCAAAATAAAGGCAAATCATAATTTGTTTTATTATGTACTTACTCTGTACTCCATGCATGCCTGACTGCCTGATTATATCCGGATCCGGATAAGCAGAGAGCAGAGTCCTAATTAATGTGCTCATAGACGTCCACTGAGGATGATAGGACGATTATGAATAGTTACATTTTTTAGCGTTCCCCACCTTCAAAATATGTAAATTGCACTTTAACAACTGAGTTGCTGATGCTATGCAAGAGTTATTAAAAAATAAATAAATCCCAATAAAGTTATGACATTGAAAATGTTCGGGACGAATTAGTAAGCGGTTATGGTCAACGACAAGCTGTAGTCCAAAATCGATGGTTTTGTGGCCATCGTCGTGCTCGCTCGCTCTGCGGTGTTTGTTGCGCTGAAGCAATTCCATTTGGAATATTTGGATTACACCTTATACGATTTTTGAAGGGTTAATGACTTCATTATATTCAATCCGGAAGTAACCTTTAACCTTCATATGGATCGAACCATTAGCATTCAGGAAAGTCATAGAGTATCGATCCTTCTTTGGTGATACTCATTGTCATAGCAATGAGGAAGGCGCCAAAGTAATAATGCAACCGTGTCATCAGAATTCGATTGAATGAGCCATAAAAAATCAATCATATTTTGGGAGAACAAACAATTGGGGAAGACAATTTTTTCGAATCCAAGTGCTAAAATTGCGTATTATTTCAAACTTGCAAGTCTTTTCAAAGGGAATTTTCATTTATGTGAAGGTGAAAGAAATAGCAACTTTTGTGCATTCAAAAACTTTGCAGTAATTTATTTTTTGTTGTGATACTGTGATGGCATTGCGCTTTTTTACATTTTATGTGACCTTTTGCTAGTCGAATTCGATAGATATCGTAACTTTTTGAAGCCATTTTTATCTACTTAGATGGAGGAAGGCATGATAGGATTTAAATAGGGAGTTATTGAGAACAGGAGGAAAGAGAATCGAAAAGTAAAATTGTAATTTTTTTTTGTGGCAGACGGCGGAGCGTTCTTCAGGGTATGATGTCACAACCCAGCACGGCTGACAATACCATGACATCTGAAGAACATGACCAGGAAGTGGAGGAATACATATGGAACTTAATGGGTCGGTCGGGCCTCCTGTCGGAGATGAAGTCACAAATTGCTCAGTTTGTCCAAAACAATGGAAAGACGAAAGAAAAGTTTTCGGTAAGGACGATATGATTGTGTTTTATATTTTTTGTCAAATTAATCTGAAATTATAAGTAAATAGTGATAGTTATAGACGTAGTTAGACTTTTGAACTCGTTCGTCTGACGCTGAATTGTAGTATTGAATATCGATGGCTTGAAGTAATACTAGTGGAAAGTGTATTTAGTAAATACGAGTTGTGTTAAGTTATTAAAGATATATATTTCTGGACTTTAAATAAAAATTATATACTCTAAAGGAAAAAAACATTCAAAGTGAGGTGGTTTTGGCAAATTTGAGAAAACGATAGTATAATGTAACTATCTACAATATTATTTATATTGTGTGAATGAAGGATACCCTTCATCTGAATAATTTGGCATTAGAATTTAAGGTTTATTTTATTCGTTAATTTTTGTATTATTGGAACGTGTTAAAATTATATAATGACTTGGGTAGTGAGAGTCTAAGCCAAATATCATTCTTCTACAGTTGAGCTCTAACAATAAGAACTTTGTGGTTGTACTTAATTATAGTGTCGAAGGGCAATTACTGGCGCAGTATTAGTGAAAGTTACTATTCCTATAGTATTTTGAATGTCCATTTTGCTGATCTGAGTACCCTGGGTGGAATTTACTAATCTCCGTACTGTAGAAGTATTGAATTTGCATTGTTTCAGTGATGACAGTTGGCTATCATCGTTTAATTTGTAAGTAATTCGATGTATTTAATAATTTGTAGGTTGATGTTTCTCGTATCCACCCAACCATACTGTCGATGATCTATGAATATTTGAAATGGGTAGGTATGAAGAATACTTGCGCGTTGCTACTCTGCGAATCTCCGATCCAGTTCGACGCACCTGTTCTGGAAACACCTAATGGGAGTACCCCAGTTCCTGAACTTTGTACTTACCTGTCTGAAAAGTTAGCTCAAGCTGAAAAGTCTCGATTAAGTGAGACCTTAGGAAACAATGAACTTAAGTCATTAGATAATTCATCACTTGCTAAAACTTTTAATGTCAGCGGTGCTATATCTATTCCTCCAGCAGCCTCAGCATTAAATCAGACATTTCTTGTTTCTGGTTCTCCTGCCACAGGACCTGGCCAAGCTGGGCAGAATACACAAGGTAACAAAAATTCGACTCCTACCCAAATCCCCACTCCGTTTGGAAATAATCAAAACAACAATAATTCAGCCACATCTCAGCAACTAAATAAACATGCATCAAATTCTTCGGGTCAGCCTCCTGAGGCTAAAAAGGACTCAAGGAATAATCACGTCAACCATAGTGCTCCT
This sequence comes from Spatulosminthurus flaviceps, assembly GCA_034693705.1. NCBI lineage: Eukaryota > Metazoa > Arthropoda > Collembola > Symphypleona > Sminthuridae > Spatulosminthurus > Spatulosminthurus flaviceps. The sequence goes on along the minus strand of JAQFXU010006290.1, from coordinate 5,984 downwards.
CCGTCACACTGCAACTCTGTAGCTTCCGATTCAAGTGAGTCTGAGTCAATGAGCAAGTCAGGTCCAAGAGATAAAAATGTTTATACAAAACAATATGAAAAGAATGTTAGCGATAATTTGAAGAAAAATCAGAGTAGCCAGAAGTTAGATAAGGAGCTGAAACCATCAAATTCTGACCAATCGTTGCAGCAAAAGCCTAATAAGGAGCATATGCATTATGTATTCATGACTGAAAAGCAAAAGATGGAAGCTTTGAACAAGAAATTCAGTGGGACCGACATTTTTGGAAAGAAAAAACCTTCTAGTGATGAGCCCCTGTCGGGTAGATCAACAACATCAGAAAACAACGGAGCGAAGCAGAAAGAACCTGAGAAACTAAGCCAAATTATAAATCCGTGGAAAAAACCCAATTCTGTGGAACCAGAATTTGAGGATGAGTCAATTTCCGACCTGAATGATAGTACGGCTGAAGACGTCACTCAAGATTTGTCTATGGATTCTGATTCGAAGGTGATTGCAGCTAATGTTGCAGAATGTGAGCATTTAATGAAATTGAAGTAAGCATTCAAGTAGCCGAATGACTACACGTTGATGATACTTCAAAAAACAGATTATAGCCATAAAATACATAGAATCTATGCCATTCGAAGCCGTGTATTGTTTTTATTACAATATAACACTACGCTATATTCATTGCTGATGCAACTACAAATTTACATGGCCAAGCTCAACTACACTTGGGCACTTTGAGGCTCTCCTGATATTTTTTATTGCTTTGTAATAACAGCATGTTTCCGGTTTACAAAAAATTTTTGTATTGTTCAAGTGAATTCCAGTTCCTTTTTATTTTGTTTTGCTCATTATTTATCTTTACGACTTGTATTGTAATTGGGATCCAATTCTGCTCCAGCATTCCGTCCACTTTTAATACTGGTGTGCTCAAATAATCGGAACTATATTATAAGCTGCAAGGAAACAAATAACTGTTTTATTTTTTCCATCAACCTCTAAATGTTATATGTAATCCTACTGTATTTAATTATTACCAACGACTTAACACTTTTCAATATTTATGCTATCTTCCAAGATCCAACTAGTATAGGTAAATAATTTTAATTTGTTAAACATCTATTGACTATAATGACTCTTATCAATGATTTGCAGTAGCGTTTTTTAACCTACTTATTTAAGTTCAAACCAATATTAATTTTTGCAGTTAACGCTCTAATTCACTTTTTAAATAATAATTGCAAAAAAAATCCGCCTATCTTAATTATTATTATTTATACATCTTACCGTCAAGCAAACTAATGTTAACATGCACACATGTGTATACTCCATAATTTTACATGAATATTTTTTCGTCCAATTGGGAAGTGGAAGCTAATACTTCACTACATAGTGTGACATTGTATAATATAGATGATCAACCATCATTTTCAGCAGAGCATCTATTCATGCTGCTGACCAAAAATATCAGTTCAGCAAGGGTGAGTGTAAATTTTTCACCAAATCAAAAGATGTTATTGTCCATCATATCAGAAATGATGTCTGTAAAACGAGTCACAAGAAGTTGATTGGCTCCAGAATTTTCGGTCAGGCTTTTCATCAAGTCAGATAGCGTGGGCTTATCCTTACCGTCGCTATCCTCACCCTCACTGCTAATTTTCATCGAATCTAAATCCGTGTCACCAGTTTTACTTAAAATAATAGGCAAGACAAGGGTGGCTGATAAGAAGCCAAATAACCTAGCGCGGTTAAACCGACATGAAAGACTTTCCAAATTGAAATTTTTCAAAGGTTTCACCCCTAGTGCATTACAATAATTTTGGAACTGGTCATGGTACAATTTGAGAAGGCTGCTTAAATGTTCCTTTCGAGTATCGTAGTTAGTGCTGGAGTAAAGCATATATGCCAAGTCCGTGGTTGGGCAACCTTCGCGGTACATTTGCAAATCAACGAAGATTATTTCCAATGGAGAATCGTCGGAGTCTTCATACCGGAACAGCATGTTATTCACCCAGGAGTCCCCATGGCACCCTACGAGCCAGGGTTCTGTAAAATTTCATTCTCACATAAGTAATGAACCAGCCACTAAACGAAAAATTTTTCATAACGTTATAACCTTACCTTCATCACCGTCTTGATCATTTATCTCAAGCCCCGGAAAATATTTTTGAATCATGTGGTCTCGCACCACCCCATCCATTGGTAAGAACCATTGCATCATGTTTATAGGACCAATATTTTTAATTTTTGCAATTGCTTTCAGAGCCCTGCAATCTCCTGGGAAATGCTCTCTAACGATGTTCTCTATCAGATCCAAGTTGGACAAAAGCATCGATTCACAAGGTGAATTTGAGCGGCTGAAGCACAGGTCGTAAAGGTAGGGATATATTGAGATTAAGCTTTTCACATTTTTCTTTTGCTTGTAAGCCCAGCTGAGAGCATGTAGCTTGGCAAGTTCAGCCACAGCTAGTGAAGCATGTTTAAAATCTAAACCAATCTGCTTCTCAACCATTTGGAAACCCCAGGTCTTCCGGATATCCACCATTACCAAATAATTGTCCAAAGGGCTGAGGACTTTGACGTCATCCAAATTTTCTAGAGGATGTGGATTATTAAAAATAATTGTTATTATTCCTACGCATCTCCATTTCAAAGCCTAAAACTGCTTAATTAGTATTTATTTATGTTCATCATAAAGCCACAATGTCACGAGCGGAGGGAGGGTACAGGGTTCAAACGCAAGAACATGTACACCCGCTTCTATATTGAATTTTCAACACAACATTACTTTTTTGCGTGAAAATTTGGATTCGCAAAAAATTTGCCAAAACGATTATTTTGAATTTTGATATAATTATTAGTGATAAATTAAGATTAAATCACACATTTTGGCAAAATTTGATAAAACATGAAGTAAAAAACTTAATTTTTCATTATTTTGTCAAATCTCAGGAGGCACAGATTACATGTTGGTAATCCTCCACTATTTTAGCGAGGACACACTCAATCCCCCGAACCCCCGTGGTTTAGCCACTGCTGTTTATTATTTCCAGAACAACCAAAGGGTATAACTTAAAACATATTTAGGCTCGCCTATTAGAATTTCCCTTTCTTGCATGTAGGAGAATATGAGGAAATTTGAGCTTTAAATTGCCTAACAACATTCAAACATCAACTAAAATTTCCCAACATGGACTCCTTTTAAAATTAAATGACTTCACGTACAGGTACCCCAGTATTGTTTACAAGGGGAACAGCAGCGCTCATGGCATCAATAAATACGTTGGTTATCTTTTGAATTATACACTATTTTTCACATTACCCTTTGAAAAATCAATAGCCTTCCCAGTAACGAAAGGCGGCAGGGCTGGTTTTATCACTTGATGAGATGAACCTTTCTCCCGTTGAAAGTTAATAAGATCTGGTATAAATTCATCATACACTTTAATTTCTTTGAGGAACAGATTCATTTCATTGAGGAATTTTTGACGTGACTCTAAAGCTGGGTAGGTCTTGAGAAGTAGATGTAGAGGCTCACTCTCCCCTTTCAGCTCAATATCCAAGGCAAAAAGGATACTTGTAAAATTATCTCCTGGATTCGAGCCTTTCTTCACTTCCAAACTGATGATCTCTTTTTGAAGGATATCCTCCATAAATTCTTTAGTAATTTCCATTTCAAATTCGGAACTTTCGGAAGACATGATGAATAAAATTAATAATATTTTTTGAATGAACTTATTCACTCCCAACAAGCGCAGGTCGGATTGGGTCAGAGTTCTCCACAGGTTGTATTTACTCTTTGGAATTGTAAATGAAATAAATTAAAAGTACAAAAATCACAGGGCTTTTATTCCTCAAAACAGTCCAGCACTGGAAATGAGTCATTTTATATTTTCGATGAACTTCAATGAAAGTGCGTGAGAAATGATATGTAAATTTAACAATAATAATAATAATTACTTTTAATACCCATCGTTTGCCATTTATCAAGACTCATCATCAGAGAGGAAGAAACACTTATTAGAATAGTGACCTACTTGTACAATAGCCAAAATCGACTGGAATTTTTAGAAATATTCTGACGTATCATTACAATTTTGCAGTTTCTTTGGAATAAAATCATTTGTTTGCTGATGCATTTTATTTTAGAGGATAATTTATTCGACATCTGTACATGCAACCCCCGTTCACGTTACACGTAATATGAGTATTTTTTTTACAATAATTACCACACTTCAAGTAAAATATAACTTATAAAAACATACATACCGTTGACCTTTTAGACACGCTATTGACGAAGTATAGTTTACACAATGGCATAGATGGAAAAATAATTTGAACTGGACCCTCGTTTAAAATTGTATCATGGCTGTTGGTGTTATAGGATTAAGATTTGTGAGTTTGTGAGCGATAGGTTTCGTGTATTATATTATACATGTATGCTAAAATACCTGCAAAAACTGTTTCTGAGAAGAAAGTTGATTTCGATTTTCAATAAATTGGTATAAAGTTGACATGAATTTCCAGTAATAATTTATTATTGCTTTCATGTATACAGTAGAATACATTTAAATCGCGTGCGGTAGAAACTTCATTGTAATAATAACAAGATACTTAAGTGCCTGCGGGATAATTTGCTGATTCGAGGAGAATCATCTGTGACCTTGATATAAAAAACATGTGTCATGGAGCATTTTGTTTTTTGCGATGAAGCAAATAGTAGTAATAATATTTTTCTTATACACCTGACTGGATTAGAATATTTAGAATGATACAAAAACATGTAATGTTTTTAAATGTAAATTACGAGTACATTTCCTAATGCAGTTGCATGAAAAAATAATTTTTAGCAAGTACTTACTTAAATTTATTCATCAGGTCCAGGAGACCAGGTGGAAGTTAGATCCTGAAAACCATGAGGAGTCAATTCCAAATATCTACTATGTACCACCAATATACCAATACCCCTTCGGCGAGGAAGTCTTTTCTTCAATAAATTATAATTCAAAATACGGTTGAATTTTGAATTTGCTGATAAAGTTATATAATGTACAAATATTAACTTGCAAGTTAGTTCTTCAAGCCATTTCGCGGGTACCTCAAAGGTAAAAAAAATGAAGCTTCTCCAATCAATTAAGCCCAAATCAATCCATAGAAGCACCATGAAAAAGTCCATTATCGCCGAAATTGTTACCTCCCTTATGGTGCCTCCGTGTTGGCTGCAATAAAACAAAATGCCAAATCCTTAAGCATTAGGTAAATGGAGCGTGCTGCCTCATAAGGTGCTGGACAGGGGGCACGGTGAAAATTGAATTTTATTTGCAAAAAAGTATATGAATTGATTAGAGTATCGATTCCGCCAGTTTTATTACAAGAATCCCCGAAATACAACAAAAAAAATCAAGGAATTTTGGTCTGAGCTACAACATTGATCGAACTCTCCGTGGATACAGGAATTTGCAAGACGACACAGTGTGAGGAACTAGTCTAAGGGTGCCGGAATGACTCAAAATTCGGGTACATTCATGGGGGTTAGCCTAATGAAAATATTAACATTATTTGCCAACTCACCACCGAAGAAAATGTAATGTTTCCATTGGTGCCATTGCATTGGTGTTTAGTTTAACGCTGTGTGGAATACTGGGCACTATAGCTATAGCTGTTCAGGTTATTGAACATTTATAAATTGGCACGGAAAATTTCAGCCCAAACACTTTTTTTTTATATAGGGAAGGGACTTCAGAAACTTTGAATTCTCTATGCCATTTAAATTTGTAATTATAGTTCGAATTTCAAGCAAAATTTCGAAATCTTGCACATTTTAAAATTTATAGTGCAATTTGCAAGTGGAAGATGTGGATCAGAGTAGTAGTAGAGAGGAATATATCCTAACATATTTTGAACAAAATTCGAAAATTCAGGAGTTATTTGCATACACCAAAATTACTGACCTTGCCTTGTAAGTACTAACGGTC
>JAQFXU010006289.1:0-10457 GCA_034693705.1 Spatulosminthurus flaviceps | reverse complement strand
TATTTTGGTTCTGTGGAGACGAATGGAAAGAGACAATTTGTTTTGGGTTCACTATCTCCGACACGATGTACAAGGATTTTAGGTTTTAATACGATGCAATTGCTACTTTTGTACTACTGAAGTAAATAACTTGGCTGTTCTTGTTTGCTCTACAGATTCGTTCTCGTATTTGCTTGTTTTGCATTAAGTGTATTTGCAACGATAAAGCAGTATGAGAAAGCAGCGGAATATGCTCTTTTCTACATGGAGACGGTGGTTGTCATCTGTTTCACTTCCGAATTCGCCATGAGACTATGGGCGGCAGGATGCCGGTCCAGATATCAGGGTGCCTTCGGACGACTCCGGTTCCTTCGACGTCCTTTTTGCATTATTGGTAAGTCTCCTCTCCTAGTATAGATATTTATATAGCTATAGTATTTGAAAGGTATTTGATAAAAACAAATAGAATGTATTCCATCATTTCCATCCTGTAAATCTCCCCCATGCTTTTTCCCATTCCATGGATATCTCCACAGGTATGCATGCATTTTGGTGGTACACATCTGGGTCAAAATGATAGTGAAACCTACCTATCGATTTTCCTTATTGACAAGTGGAGCATACTTGTTTGTCGAAATAACATCATATATATTTCTGGGTATTTATTCCAAAGTACATTATTCTCATAAAATTCCCTTGATCTCTTTTTCTCCCTCCTAAAATAATAAAGTTACAGCTCAGGCTGAAGCTTTTATAAAGTCTTGTAATTGTATCAGAATTTCAATGTTTCTTTGAATTTTCCTTACCCTTTCTTACTAAATTTACAAACCAAATTCCAAACAAAATATTATTGCTGTTCTCGTTAGATAAAACATTTCTAAATTGGAACTTTTTAACATTTCGTACTTATTATGGGCGAGGCTTGAATGATAAAAGAGGGTACGTTATAGCTAGCGCATAGTTTCTCAGAATTGTACCTCACCTGTTGAATCCATGGATATTTCTCCTTAAAATCCATTTCATATAAGATGTTTTCAAATTAATTTTACCTATGCTCTGTGTACACACCCACCCTTGGCCCTTTCATTCCACAAAGATTTATGACTTGAAAAAGTCACTTTTATTATTGATGTCTAATCTCCTCTTGAAAGGGGACTGAAAAAGCCCAACATTTCAAGTATAGTAGTGTATTTATATATTTGAAATGAGAAAAATAAATACCGCAATAAATTGGATCCGTTGATAGACAAAGTTTCTAGCATTTCCCTCCCTTTTGGTCAATAATACATTAAATTAGATTGTCTCATTCCTTCTTTACCTCTCCTGTTCGCCGTGTAGTTACAAGAGGGAATTTTGACTCCCTCGAGAGTCCTAACATTTCTTTTTGAGATTCTCTAGGAAATCCCTATAGTGTTTCAAGGGAAGTAGAAAGTTTGGGAATTTTGATGGAATTAGTGATGAGGAATTTTGTTAAGCCTTTTACGGATGATAGAGCCTGGAAATTGGACTTTCTTCACCTAATTACAAATATCTATATGTATATTTAAGAGAGAAAGTGTGGAAATAAATTTGAAAGAGTAATCATATAACTCATTATAATAGGCTGATCATTTACAAAGAGCTACTACTACCACTCAACTCCCAGGCACTGTAATAGGGAGGAACCACCCAAAAGGTTATACATACAAAAGATTTATGAGAGAGAGCCAAAGTGGGGGGAAAGTATCAGGTGGAATGAAATTAATAGGAGAAAGTACTAGAGAAACCTTGTACCTTGTTTAAATACCTCTACTACCACACCAAATAAGCCCCTATAGTTAGATTGTCATTTCTAGAAATGTATTTAAACAGCAATTAGAACCTGATGGATTGGAGTAAAAGAAGCTTTAGTTGGGAAAGCATGAAGGAGAGAGAGAGAGAGAGAGAAAACTAGTGGTTTTCAGAAATCAATCCTTCTGAATAATTCATCTTCAAAGTTAAAGGAACATAGAGAGGGAAAGAGAAACAGACACGAGGATAGATATGGGGAGGGAAAGTGAGTCCTAGTTGAGGAACAACATACCTGAAATTTCTAGGAATAAACACTATTCTGGAGGTACGGAGCTAAACTTGACAATATAAATATTGTCAATGTGTACAAAACTGTCTTTCAAAACTCTCTCTCTCTCTCTTCCCTATACAAGCACACATCCATTACACAATGTACTACTACGTAGGTGGTTATTTTGGTTGAGTAAATGGGGAAAGTCTTCTTCTCCTCAAGCATATATACATATATTGTATTTACGTATAGTATCTAGAAAGTTTGGAGGAACTTGCGAATACAACTATAAGTATAGAAATATACAAGGGCTTTATATGTACGATAAAGTACGAAACTCTCATGCTTTTTCTTCATAATCACCTAGTACTACTATACTAATGCGAGAGCAGCCATGGTTTGTCAATTATTATCTCTTATGCAATGACTGCGGTGAAGGAGCTAAAAAAAAGTGTAACGCATAATGCATCGTGTGATATACACTGATCGAATTTCTTCGCTCAACCGCAACCCTCTGGGTTTTCCTCTCTCTCTCTCTCTCTCTGTCTCTTTTCTCTGACGAACTGAAATTTGATCATGTTATGTCCACAAAGTAGACGTGATAATCGATATAGTGAACACTTTGTAAATATCTATGCTCTTATTATATCTATATGTGCCAGTATGTATATAAATATATGTACATACGTGTACATTAGTGTGTATGAGCAAGTAGTGATATGAATTTGGAGTAGTTTTCCGCATGCAATAGTCATCGTGTGAACAAACAAGGGCGAGTGAGGAAAACTTCCATAAATATTTTCCATGGTGTATTTTATCATGCTTTTGTCCGAATTCCAGCTATAATGGCTTCCGGTCTGTAGTTTATCTATATTACGGCCTCTTAAGTACTAACCTTGGTAAATGCTATCTCTCTCTCTCTCTCTCTCTCTCTCACACACAATCTCCAGCTTTCTCATTTTGTCTTACGTCAATTTCCCTCCCCCTTCTTTTCTCACATTTTCGCCTTTTAAGAAAATTTTTCAATTTTCCCTTCCTCTCTTGTACTTACACAAGAAGCTTTACTTTCTCTGGAGAAAGTAGTTAGTGTTTAGTGGCTCCTCTATCTTTTTGGAGAAAGTTTTTTGTTTACTCCTGTGAAGTTGAATAAGTGAGGATTTTGAGTGAATTTTAGTATTATATTTTTGTATGGTTGGGTTTTATATTATATCTTCCAATTTTTTGAGAGACATTAGAAAATAAATGGTCACTGATAAAAAAAAGGGACGGGTTTCTAATGAGATAGACGGTGACAAAAAGGGAGCATTAAAGGATAGAGGATTTGGAGTGACAGGAACTTGCCGAGGACGTCAGTCAGTGTATTTTAATAGGGACAGATCTATTCAGTCCATCATTCTTGGCTGTACTAAAAGGGGGGGGGGCTCTGACTCAGTGAGACAAAGGAGAGATGGATAATGGAAGCTCTGTTGTAACTAATTTAGTTGTAATTAATTACTTTGCCGCAGCCACTTATGTAATTACAGGGAATAGCTATTGTAGAGAGGAAAGATATTATGTAACTTTGAAGTGGGGCAGATTGGCAAAACAAAAGAGGGAGAGAGCTTTCAAAGTTGAGGAGATTTTCTACATCAGATCATTACAAGATATTTTGTGGAATGTTTATATCCCTCATAACACAAGTGTTATAAGGTTAGGAGAGCAACTGGAACAGAAGAACAACAAAGTTAACAAAACAAAGTTTTTTAGGCTGACAAACAAATCCAAGGGAAGTTATCCACCACCTGCGTCGACATACACACCAGCTGCGTCTATATAGGAATGTATAAACTATTGAGCTGTTTTAAGACACGCTATTTATTTCATTCTGAATATATACAAGTTATTACGTCATTCTGTTATTTGTAACTTCAAAATTAATGAAATTTTCTCTCTTGAAATTGTGGTTCATTTCAAGAGAGATTTCCCACAAGAAATGTGTGGTAATTTGTAATTTCATAGAATTATTATTAGGAATATTATTTTAGGGAAAGTATCATTCAAATTCCTTGGCTATATCTAGTATGAAAAGGTTTTCCCCGTCAATTTGAAAGTTTCTTTTCACACAAAATTAACCAATTCAACAAATTATAATTACTTACACACTTACTAACTGAGGGGAAATAGTCACTTGAAAAGTCAAGCCAAAGATTTGAGGGAATTTAAATAGAAATCAATTCTCACAAGTTTCTCTATATACGGTAAAAGTTTTTTGTAAGTTACAAAGTTTAGTCAAAACTTCCAACAAAATCACGGCCTCTGCATTTAAGAAATTTTTTTATGATTTTTTCATATTTCCAAACTTTTTGATCACTTGAATTGGATTTAAAGGAGGAGGGAAAACTGGGTTAAAGCATATAGAAGTTATCCAGAAATCAGCTTGATTTTTTTAATCAATACTATTTTTTATTGCGTTGTAAAGTCATAACTGCCGGAACTTATGACAGGCTATGATGAGTGCCATTAAAAAGGGAAAGCTTGCGTGCTAATCCCAGTTCTTCCTGGGATGGGGATTTTACTATAGAGAGAGAGAGAGAGTGAGTGGGAGAGAAAGAGAGAGAGCAAAGAATGTGTTGTATAATTTCCCTATAGAGAAACAAACTATTTGACCAGCTGTTTTATGACTTTGCATGTATATGCATTGATCTAGTGTGGGAGATTTTTTCCTTGATATGAGCGAAAATTATATGTATATTGTATCGGAGAAAAATGGAATTAGTTCATATCGTTCAGGTTGATTGGCGGAAATTAGACTGCTATTACATTATTATTACTGCTAGCTACTGCCATTAACCGTGCCTTCCTTTACAAGGGAATTGTGCTGTGTATAAAAAAGAAGCTACTATAGTTCTTTATAACCTTCATGTTACAGAATGACAAGGAGGAATACATAGGGAAGAAATGTAGGGAACGGAATAGTTAATCAGACGTGGAGAAAGCGAGTGAAAGTTTCCACAGCTTTTTCCCTCCTCCATATATAGTAAAATGCTAAAACGAGGAATAAATCATATCATGGAGCTCGTCCATATCTTATATCCATTTATTCTACCAATATAGTGTATGAGTATATGGGAGAGAAGAAATATATGGGGGGAAAATGTATTATTAATGTGTATATATGTACATTATATTTTGAGAACATGTATAGCTATGACTGACTATCTGGCTCTGAATGTAAAATCCTTGTCAAAATTCCAATATGGTAGCATTTAGAGTGGGTTGTGTGGTAGTACCAAGGAAACATGGTATGGTTCAATTGTTGCCTGGTACATAGTACCACAACATGCAAGTCCAATTCAACTTGAAGACAGGTTCATAAATTCTTGTTTTCTCCTCTCTCTCTCTCATAGTCCTAAATATGAACGGTAGTGAGGATATTCGTTGCTTTTATTACACCGCTTTTCCTCCTTCACTCGTCTCATTCTATACTTTCAAAGTTTCGTGTGTTATTCCTTCATAAAATAGGAGTTGTTCCATGTGCTGGGAACATGTATCTTACCTACGTATGTACAGCTTAACATTATCCACCACCCTGAATAATAACATTTACATTCTTCAATAATAGGATATGGATAGAAAACGCTTGTAATTTCCAACACACCTTTTAGTACTCTACATTCAAACTATATACATTCATCTTAGAATGGGTAAGTTCCTAGGGAATAGTCAAGTCAAAGTTACAAGCCAAAGGTGGAAGCCAAAGGTACGAAGAAACTTATGAATATTGTCATGTTCTCCAACATTGAAATTTAGGAGACCCCATGGAATAGGGATTTTCAAAATTAAATCAAAATTTACCGATTTTCGAAAAAGTTGAATGTAACCCGGGTAACGGATTTTTATACGAGATTCTTCTATAGTAAAATATGACCGGCTATGTAGTATTTGACATGTTGAAATTCAGTGCTCAAAATTTCCCGTTTATTCACCATTACAAGCCATTCCGCAAATTTGAAAAAATCTCCCAGGATTAGAATACAGTTGATATTAAATCCCGTAAAACCGAAATTTTATGCTTTCACAGTATCTTTTAAGTGGCTGGGAAATTCTTATACGCTTTAAGTATTGTATAATAGCAGATTAGAACTCCGCAGTTTTTCTAATTACACATACTTCCTACCTTGGACATTTTCTATGAACTTACCCAATATAGTCCCAATAGGAATTCTCTCATGAGTAGCTACGCTTAAGTACTTCTTCATAGATGTAAGTTGCTTTAATGACTTTTACACTTAAGTGCCTAGTTATCTATAGTATACGTGTGTATAAGGAACTGAGCCTGTGTAGCCCACTGCTCAATAGTAGCGTGTCTATTTAAAGGTATTTTTCACGAAGCCAACATGTGGAATAAGTTTTGGGGAAATAAACAGCTAAATTCCATAACCTATTTAATGGGAATAGCCTTTAAGCACATATGAGTCATATATATAGTAAATGGGCCCCCAATATCCCATCCTTTCAAATGTCTATTACAAACCATTGGGATGAACAGAATTTGTACACGACTGAGTTTCATCCAAATGTTGAATGAAACATGAAGGATTGTATTGCATTGAAAAACGCTACAATTGTGTACTCTCAAACTTATATGCATGTGGGCTCTATAGGCCGAGAGGAATCCCCAAATGAAAAGAATTCTTTATATGATGGAATTTTCTTTGGAAAGCACAGGTGCAAATTACAGGGAAAAAATCACTCACCTGGAAAGCAACATTCCAGTAAACTTCCAAAGCACGCTCAGTTACTACTACAAAAGCCTTACCGTCGTCCGCATTCTACTAAGAAACTTTTCCATTCCTTATTCCTCATATAATAAAAGATTTCAATGAAGTGGAAATTCTATTTTGTAGAGATAGGAATTATCATTAGATATTATTAAAGTAATTAATTCTCAATTAAGGTCTTTAATAAAGGTGATTTTTTTTGTGTGTGTGTCATAAGAAATTGATTTACGATTTTTTTCTCTCTCTCTTCCTCTCTTATAGATGTAATCACCATTGTGGCATCATTAATCGTCTTGAGTGAAGGTTCAAGTGGGAGAGTCTTTGCAGCGTCGGCACTTCGTGGACTAAGATTTTTCCAAATTCTTCGTATGGTTCGGGTGGATCGGAGAGGAGGGACTTGGAAGCTTTTGGGGTCAGTGGTATGGGCTCATCGGCAGGAACTGATCACCACCTTGTACATTGGATTCCTCGGCCTCATCTTATCATCATTTTTAGTCTTTTTGGCAGAGAAGGAAGAGAAGGATACGAAATTTACCAATTATGCTGAAGCCTTGTGGTGGGGTGTGGTTAGTTTTTTCTCTCCTTTTTTATGTCCTCCTTGTCTCTCTCTCTCTCTACAAGTATACTATTAGCTTTTATGTATGTACGTACATATATAGAAATGTTCCAGATATTTAAAAAAATTTGGACGCTCTTTATATTGTCATTTTGTTTGTCCCCACATTTTGGAAGGATTTTTATGTTTACTCATTGTCAGATTTCATCTCATTTTTATATGTAGACAATATTTTTATGTGCACACAATTTTTTTTTGTCCAAGCTAAAAAAAATAATGGAGGAAAATCATGGCAGAGCTTTTTCAATACCCAAAACCCCTTTAAAAATCCTCCAACGCTTCATATAGCATACACTTTGAATATAAATGCTCGATTAGAGAATGATATTACCGTTTTTTCCTGCTATTTATATTATGCCATGATTTCATAGGAAAATTTTCTCGCCTCAAGTCCCTCCCCTAAACTGTAGTTTTATAAGGATATTGGCAAGGGAATAACAATACAATTTGAATGAATGGGATGAGAGAATTTATCAGCAGGAGGGTGTTCTGGTATTGAGGAAAGGATTTTGGAGGAAAAAGCGTGAAAAAGTGCAAGAGAGAGACTTTGGATTAAATGTTGGGATAGCCTCAGGGAATTGGAATTGAGTTTGTTATGTATAGCCTATATTGATAGGGACGAGACTGACAAGCAAATATACTTAAGAAAAAGACAAGTGTAACGGAGCATTTACACATTCAATGTTGTATGTGTTGAGTTGGGAGAGTTTAGATTGTAACGAAGAGAAATCCTACGGGGAACAAGTCTAACATTACAAGTAAGTCTGTAAACAAAGTTTAGAAGAAAAACAAGCTTCTTTTTAGCAAAAGATAGGAGAAATGTGATTGGAATCTCATTCGTGGAAATGAACAGATTGAGGCTAAATGTTTACATACATGATTTTCTCACATGATTATCCACACAAAAGTTGAATGGTGGAGGATTTAAGAATTCATTCTGTAAATTATCTCCGTAGGATTATAAATGGCAGAGTAGTCCAAATACATGGAAAAGATTATTTACTCCTTTATTTCTCCATTCCATGTTAATTTGAGCCATTTTATTTGGAATATTAACGCTTGGTTTAAAATATTTTTTACCCAACAAAAAAAAACATATCAAAATTGACAAAACTCATTTCTCATTTTCACGGTCGTCGCGTCAGTATAGAATTTCAGGTCGCATTTCCACGATGATTTCTCCATGCAAACTGACAATGACTTGTGAATGAGAAATATCAATTTCAGAGGTTCTATTTTAAAAATTAGTATTACATTACCTTTGGGAATTTGAGAAGGGAGTTTTTTTTGTAAAATACATGCAGAAAAATATTTTTTTTAAATCTATTTTCAGATCACACTTTGTACTGTTGGTTACGGAGACATAGCTCCGACCACTTGGATGGGCAAACTTATTGCTTCTTTCTGTGCACTTATGGGTATTTCTTTCTTCGCACTTCCTGCGGTAAGAAGAAAATTTCCTTTGGGTCTGTCAAAAGAAAGGAAGATGATAATTTTTTTTCTGGGAAATTTATTATGTGGAATATGCTGTAGTGTGATGTAATATTTGACGTGGAAAAGACATTTGGTGAGGTATGTGAAAGAATTTTCTCCTTCATTATTTATTTCTATATAACTTTGACAGGGAATTTTAGGTTCAGGCTTTGCGCTCAAAGTTCAACAGCAGCAACGACAAAAACATATGATCCGGAGGAGACAACCGGCTGCAACGTTGATTCAATGCTTATGGCGATGCTATGCTGCTGATGAGAATTCCTGCTCTGTCGCCACTTGGAAAATACACTACACTCCGCTGCCTTCCCCTCCTGTGTAAGACCATTACTCTTTCATTTCTTTTTATTGAGAGAGAGAGGAGAGCAAGGAGTCATGAGGATGTTCACGTTGATCAAATCTATCAAAACATGGGAGCACTATAAAGACAAGCTCCTCCTCACAGTCTCATTTCCTCTCTATACGTTTTTCTATATACTCTATATTCCCAAATTTTTATATAGATATTATATATGTAAATGCTCCATATAAAAAAAATTCACTCGGCTCTTTGTTGTTAGAACTTTGGAAAAGTACCATGTTGGTTTTATTATTACATACAAGGACTAAGTCAGCATTACGTCAAAATTCGATATTTGTCCAAGTAATTTTTTTTGGGTTAAAACCCTGTGGATCGGAAGCTATAAAGTACTTAAATCAAGCTTGAGGGAAAGCACTCAGTGAGAGCATGAATATTCATGGGGCATATTGGGTGATCTTATTAAATCAATACAATTATTGTGTCTCGTGAACTTTCCATGAAATTAATTAATCTCACATTTTCAAATGTAGTTCCGGATTAATTTATTTCTGCCCAGCCCTTCTATAGAATCTGTAGCATGTAATAAAGTAAATTAATTTCTCTATTGTTTTAGCTTTAATAATAATAATAATAATTATTATTGTTCTGGAAAAATATTTATTTCTTCATATTGCGGACAGAAGTTTCAAGCACAATGCGTCCTTTGTTATGACTCGGTGGCCAACAATTCGACGAAATAAATCTTTGAGACCACCCTCACCGTCTCCTTCCTTGCAAGCAAAAGACAATAGAGGTGATGTGAGTTTCAGTGGGATAGGAGGTTCAAGTATGGGGATTCAAGGGGCTGGAACTACACCGAGACTTCAGACGAGCACGAGTCAGGACTCGGTTGGGAGAGACGAGAATTCCTTGCATGATGCCTGTGGAGGGGATGATGATGATGAGAATGTGCGTTGGCAGCATTTAACTGCAACTCATAAAACTGCCATAAGAGCAATTAGGAAAGTAAGATGAATAAAATTTTTCCTTTGACTATATCTAATGAATTTTTAGCTCTCATCGTGTATGGATCTTATTTGTGAAGGGAAGGCTGTATAAGTGATATGCATTTGTGTGTGTGTGGGATTCCATAGATAAAATATCTCGTTGCCCGTCGTAAGTTTCGGGAAGCTTTAAAACCCTATGATGTCAAAGATGTGATTGAACAGTATTCTGCAGGACATGTAGATCTACTTGGGAGAGTCAAAAGTCTTCAGCAAAGGTTTGTTC
>JAQFXU010006288.1:0-10458 GCA_034693705.1 Spatulosminthurus flaviceps | reverse complement strand
ATTTCAGGGGAGTGATGATTGTAGGACGCGTTTTGTAGAGATGTGTTGTAGTGGAGGAACTCGACGCGAATGGCAGAGAGAGAACTGTCTCCCCGTGCTTTTATGTTATGATGTTGATAAAGGAAAGCAAGTTCATGGAATGGATTTCGTAGTTACGTATACATACGTAGGATAATGTGTTGGATATTGGAGAGGTAGGTTGGAGAGTATAGGGAATAGGGAGTATGCAGTGTGGATCGGTAGTTCCCATTCCCATATTGCTTTAGAAAAATTCTGCGGCATGTACTTACATAAATTATAGATACATAATATTCCAAGCTACTCGCTCATTTGTAATGTAGCTATAGTTCATATTTCATGCAGTTTTATATCCTGCGACCATAGTATGGTCCTTGCACAGTGCACGCTGTTATTTTGCATCTTTTACATAGAGTTGTATATGTACATGTTGTACAGTATAGAATCAGTCTGGTGTTTTTATATACCATTCAAGTATGATCAGTCCACTAAAAAAAACATGTAAATATATGCAGTTCGTAGTTCGCTTCGTACTTTTTGTAGTTAGAAGCTATAGTTTACATGGATTACACAGTAGACAAACACACTCTCCTACTCTCCTCCTGCTGTACACATACAGTTTAAAGGAACTTTTTCTATAGTTACACTCAATTTTATTCTTATTTATTTAATGAAGGTTGTGACGATGAGGCTTTTTATAAGGCGTATGAAGAAGTTCATAGGTTCTGTAAATATATTATGTATTGTAGTTTTTTGAGTTACGTACGAACGTATAATATCTCTATTTGTGGTACTTACATGTCTTGCGGGGTATGCTAAAATCTAAAATACGAACTGCATAACCATTGTGGTGCTCGACATAGTCACGTATACCTCTACACTGGATTTTCAAGCATGCTTGCTTACAATATATAGCTGTATGGCTGTATGTAATAGTTCTATAGTTTATTACGTATTACGTACCTAATTTAATTTCACGTGTGTGTACGATCCATTTTTAAATGCTCAAGAAGAGACGTTAGATGACATGGTCGGCGGAAATGCAAAAGGAGCTAAAATTTTCAAACCCGTATGGGGAACATTTCAAAATAGCTCTTCTAGCCGAGGATTTGCACTTTCCTATGTATGTCCATACCCAAACGTTTTGTAAAATGCGAACTTGGGGAAGGAAGGAATTTATCGGTATAATTGTGGATGAATATGTTGAAGTAAAATTGCCAGTTCCCTTTTTTCACGTACCACTTTCTTGTCTGTATTAGAAACACATTTTCCCTCAAAGTATCTCATTGTGCCTAGAAATATTCCTGTGTCACAATACATTTTATCCCTCCACGTCCATGTAATGTGTGTGTATATGGTTGAAAAATCGTATGTTATGAGTACAGTGAGACTCCTTTTAACGAAATATTTTTGTTCATGGATTGTTCAAGTTGACATTTTCACGCACAGATGAATCAGATCTGTGAGAGTTCGGATAATGCATCCTCTTTGAGGGATGGTTCTATTATAAGTTGATTCCATCAGGTTGCTTTTGCTGTAGTTTATGGACAGAAAATAAAAGAAGCATAAAATGTTACGTAAAGTTATGGAATCCGCATTTTAATGATTGAAAGTACTTCGAGTACTGAGTATTTATGAAATGTCAGGGGTTATCGTTATCAGGTCGTTGAATATTTGCTGGATTTGCAGGAACATAAATATTCATGACTACCGTTTTTTATTGGGCTTAAATTCAAGGTTTTTAAGATCCTCACATTCTTCTAATGTATATTTAAAGAACTGCTTCCCAACGGAAGTAGCCAAACTGACTCATCAGTATACTATTTACATACAATGTTTAAAGAATGGAATTCGTAAATTTACAATTTTAGTAGTATTTTACAATATTAAATATTGTTCATGCTTAACTTTGGGTACATAAATGGTGATTACAAATCTTTGCACCACTGTCAACTGTTCTCTCTTCCTCTTGTATGTAAACAAATGTGTATACCAGTTATTCTTAACTTGGAGGAGGAAGAGGACAGTGGGTTTTTAAGTTTGTACAGTTCAATAGTACGTGATGACTTAGTGGGCCAATCATAAGCCAGATCTCATCATTACTATCCACTATGACAATATACCTACTTGACTTACGCAATATGAAATTATCAGTATTGAAGCAAATAAAGCATGTGTAGTAAGACTAGTAGGAGATATGTGTTTGAATTGTTAAAAGTACAATAATATAAATTCACGCAGGTACACACGGTAAAAGCAAAGCAAATAATTGGGAATGTTAGCGTCAAGATTGACGACATGAGCCCCGCTCGTTTAATAAAGCTGATACGCACAGTGCATTAAATATAGTGCATCATATATGGTTGATTCATTACCTTAAATTAAGAAAAGTTGCAGAGTAAATAAGAGAGGGATTGTAATAACAAGGCCAAGGTAAAGAAATAATAATAATTATTGTAGAAATGCAGCACATCAATTTATTAATAAGCGTAAAAGTATTTCCCAATTATATTGCATGATAGATTTCGATGTAAACTGGGGCCGGTAAGCTTATTGACATGGCCAATTGTCAGAGACACCTACTCCTTTAGTATATCAGGATAATCTAAAAAAATTGTTACTCTTACAGCCTTATTGAATGTATCACATTCAATTGTATATCATGTCGTCTTAAATCCTCAACAATAGCTTAAAAATTCAGTTAGCATCCATACCTTGACCTTGTGGAACTTAACCTATCTACCTACCTGGCTTTCCTATTTACGTATACTTATTCTTGGGTTTTCCAATTTTCCCAATGTACATGTAGTCGTGCTGTTTGAAGTGTACTATTAATCGGCTATATTAGATAGGGTGGTTATAGTAGAAGTAGCACCTGTCGAAGATCATTCTTTTACCGCATAATTAAGTATGCGAGTAACAGATTTTGGGTTTTATAACTGTGCCAGTTAAGATTCAAATGCATGGCGAGGTTTTACCCCGAACTGACTGTGAGAGGAACTTATTTTTTGTGATCGAGGTTTGTAAGGAAGCACTCACTACTCAATGGGCATCAAAATAAAAACATAGACAAAGATCTATGGAAAAAATCATTGCTGCAATGTTATCTACAATTGTGAGTTACAGGTGCGGAGGGTCTTACATTCACTTGCGTCAGTGCTTTGCAGTAATAAATAATTCATATCGCTTGGACGTACTATATGACAGTGTAAGTATAGGAATCTATCGCCATCGGTTTAGTCGATTCCAGGAGCATTATGGATCACTGCATCGTAGCATTTACGCTTTCGAGTACATAATTTCTCGGGTGCATCTGAAACTGTGCCTGTACATTATTAATATTATATGTACATTTGTGTGCAGAGGTTACGTTAATGTTGTCCTTAAGGAGATGAAAAGCAACAGGTTTCTATTTCCCGAGTAGTAGCTAGGCAAGTAATTACTCACCTTTGGAGAAAATCTGTTTCGTTTAGTATGATGATACAAGTCTCACATATAGGGATTCAGAAGTTAACAGATTTTGGTTTTTACATCTTCATAGTTTATGATTCAACTCAATGTGGTTTCGAGGGTTTTCCCCGAACCGATTATGAGAGGAACACAATTTTTTCTGTGGGTTTTAAGGAACTGCTTTAGAGGCATCAAAATAACAAAAGTCAAAATTATCTTTATTGTATTGTCTGAATTATTATAGTCGATCTACACTTTACTCTTTGAGGCTTTGTGAAACTGTGAATTCCATTTACGTATATTGGTACCTATATGCATTTGTGATTTATCTCCAGTGTAAATATTATGCACATACTTTGATTTTTGCAAATACATACTGCCAGCCGCCTGTGCAGAAGTAATGTATCAAATGAGTGTTCCCTGCATACACACAGCCGCGACTTGTGTAATTTTCCATGATGAGCAGTGACGAATGGCATATTCTAGCGTAAAGCGTGACACTTGAGAGTACTTGGAGTTTGAAATAATGTTAATTTAATAACTTGATATTGATTCTCAATTTACTAGCACGGGTATATATACATACTCATTGTCTGGAAATAATGTGTTTGATTTTTTTCATATATGGTTTGATTACTCAAATTAATGCAAAAAATGCTATAACTGATATACTGCTAATCCATACATGTTATGCATAAAACTGCTCGCTACTCAGCTACTCTATGCCCAATAACGACGTATTTTTAAGGATGCAATACAAATGACATTCATGAAGCATTCGACAAGAAGTCACAATAGGCTCTCACAGCGTACTGATTCATCTCTCATACGTGTGCCAATGGTATCAGTGACCGACGCTGTGATTTTTAACGGATATTACAGTGCAGTGGCTTATGAAAAGCATCACTGTTAATAGCAGTAATAATTATTATTATTGCTTCCCAAGCTGTAAGCATGCAGTACCAATATTATTATTGTTTATGCGCGTATACTTTGGTCGAAGAAAAGTTCTTTATAGGAAAAAGAATAATGTTTTATGTATCTGCTAGCGTATGGGAATTTTTGTATCGAATAATTTACAGACTTAAAATGCAAGGGATTTTCATACACCGTAAAATGTCATATTTTCTTTAGATTGAATTTTACTACATTTGAGTAGTTGATATTTTTAGTCCTTGATTATCTCCCAGTGATTAGTCCATATAGTAGAATCAAAGCTGTGGAATAGTTCTGACAAATACTTTCTCTAGATTTAAACCTTATCTGTCTATGCTCCAGTCTTTATCAATAATTATTATTCAATTGGATTTGGTACGTCGTATTTTATTTTATATAAATTGTACTTATGACTGTGCGTTTACAAATAAATGTGAGAAAACTGTTACTTACAATAATTTCATTGACCATTTCTACTTACTACTGGGTAGAGTTTTGCTTTCCCATATTATGTTGCTGTAAGCTAGTACATACTTATCGTGTGCGGTAATCTTGCAGAGCAAGGATCTTTCATATAATCATAAATTCCTTTGGTTTTGAATTTGCGCCGAATTCGGAGAGTTAGTGACATCAGGAAATCTACCAAAGTAATTTAATTTGATTTAAAAAATATTCTCACATAAATTATAGCAACTGTGTTGGAGGAGCATTGTAATTAATGGGGACGTGCTATAGTCTATGAATTAGAATCCTTATTGGAATAACATGGGCTTGATTTTGGGTTTAAAAACGATTTTAGCTCAAGATATTGAAAACAAGTAGAATTTACAAGTTGTTTGTAGTTGGTTTGAAGCTTCGAATGTGGAACCTTTCGGAGATACTACACCTTGTAGTCTTGTCTTTGCTTTGGTTCCGATTCCTACGGCTTTACTCTGCTAATGTAATAATTCCAGTCTGACTATTTTGTAACATTTGTCCCTTCAAGTAGTAAATCACTTCAAAGCCTTTTTCAGTTCTTTTGTATCAACATATCAAAATAAGCCTGTTTATAAGGCACACGAGGAGTTAACTTAAAAATATTATGATGATCCTTCCTCTTTATCCGGACTCCCCCGTTTACCATAATGCTTTTAACTTTCCTGATATTGTTTTGAGAGAGAACCCACCGAAAGCCGAAAACGCATTTCTGACGTATGCCTTATAAAAACATATGAAAGCTTTCCTGCCTCTCTCCATGTCGCTTAATTCTACACTATAAGTGTCCAGTTTGAGTTTGTCCAGTATGTGTTTTGAAGCAGGTAGATATGAATAACAAGTTGTTTTTCCAGAGAACTGGAACTCAAAGTAAAAAAAATATTTTGAATCTTCGTTCATGCTGCTTGCAGAAGAAGGTTTCTATATACTGACAAAAATAATGTATGTACTATTGCAGAGAACGCCAAGTACCTTTTCTCACTTGTTGTAAGTACAAAAATATAATAATGCTTGCAAAACAAACTTTTTTCAAAATATTATTCAGTACTCGACTTACTTGAGGCTACTACACAATAAAAGGTCTTTATCCTCTAAGGATTTTATTTACTAGTCCACAGACCATAGGTATCATCATGATCATGTATTTACCATTGTGTAGATATTTCAAGGTATGTTGGGTATATTACACGAACCCTGAAACTTTTTTCCTACCGTATTCGTATGTATAGTATGGAAATGCATAGTGTAATTAATCGGCGGGTAATGGTTGCGAATGCGTGTGCAGAATGTGGAAAATTCGATGGGTTATGGATGTACCTTCTTCCTTCTCCTATATGAAGTACCCAGGGAATAATGTGTTCATTTGGTGAAGAATTTGGATAGATATATTTTAATAGATGTGTGATAACCGAGTGAGTTTTTTATTTGTATTTAATGATTTGTGAAGACAGACATATGTATGTTTTGTGCATGTTGCATCAATTGACTATTTATTATGCCTTTATGAACAAAGTATTTAAATGCGTGTGAAATGTGAGAAGAAGATGCACACTGTCTACTTTAGACATTGTAAGTATATGGACATTTGAAAAATATGTAGGAATAAGCATAGAGATAAGAGCGGAATGTGGAGTGGAGTACAAGCGTATATATTTGGTATACAATGTAATGTGTAGTGTACCTCTTTTAGCCTGGGCTCTGTCTTATAGTGTCTTGATGAGAAAAGTATAGGTATAGGAGGAAGAGGAAAGGGTTTTGTATAATGATAATAGTACAAGTTTATATAAGGGCTTAGAGGTTGCAGCTGCCTATTAACCATGACGTAATTTTGAAATACAACTATTGCATGGGATCATGCTCACACTTTGCCATCAACATTTGGATTTTATCACTATCATGCCTTTTATTCCCCTCTAATTTGTAACTATAATTTATAAATACAGAATTGAAGTGGCACATACTTTGCTTTAACTATACAATTTTACAATGACACCTGTGGAAGCTACGACGACGCATGCATATAATGTCGTTTAATTTCTGCTGTGTGTGTGTGTGATAGAGTATCACTGATACTCTCAATAATATTGTTAGTTGGTACACTTGCTTATGTGTCTTATTGTATAAGCCAGGGAGCCGTTGCACTAAACACTAACAATAAGTACGACTAAAAACACCAGATTATTTCAATGTAAGTACAGCGGTTGTACATATTGTGAGCGTATAATACACATTTGATTAAAAGGTGAGACTCTCTCTCTCTCTCTCACGGTCCTGGTCATTGCTTGTGTAGACAATTTTGATTAATTCTGCCAATAAGAAATGTATGTAAGTATTGTTCATATTGTTCATGATATAGAATCGGATGTGTACACTTTGTACCCATAAAAGCTGCTTTGATGGACTGACGTCACTCGCACTCCTAAACAGCTTTCAAGAAAGAGTGGTAGTTGTGAGGGTATCACAAGGTATCAGCTTTAGGCTATAAGGCCTAAGGCTGTTTGTATTGTTTTGAGCTTGGTTACGGCATCTCATCTTCCAGGTGGCTATCGCCAAGCATTACATCAGTCCTGTCATCTGAGACACCCTTCATAGTCATTATTATTATACAAAGAAGCACAAACAAGCGACGATACCGCAAACGTATGTGCTTGCAAACAAAATCGTAATAGTAATTGTGGTCTACTTGCACTGTTTCAAACCACAAATGCAAACTTCATAAAACTCGTTAGATTCCAGGAATTAAATGTTAATGATTCCGAAATAAACAGATTCCATGATACTGAAGATTTTGTATATATTATATGGAGTGGAATGCTCGAATAACTGGACTTAAGAGACAAAAACCGCCGTTTTTATGTGCTTTAGCGAATAATTTTTTATTCGCTCAATAATATTTTCTCGATTAATTTCCGTAATAAAAATTTAATACAATAATAGCATTATAGCATTCAAATTCTATTGACTGAATAGTGCTATCTTAAAGGTTCTATCAATCATGCACTAGCCTCGATTCAAAATAAGAGTACCGATTTCTACCCAACAGATCTATTTGGTTTCAGATTGCTGTCTATTGTGGTTATCCACAACTACCACAACGTCAAGTGTGCTTTTTTTATAACCATTCCAGTTTTAAAAGTTGCACCTGAAATTGTTGCGAGCGGCAGCCATTCATCAAAATATTGGGCATGTATACATGTGCCGCCGTTACCTCTGGCTAATAATATGCTATATAAACTATAAATATCCATGATATAATGATGATCCATGAGGCAAATATGCTTCGATAATTTTCCTGTTTTCAACATAGCAGAATCAACATTGACAACACTTTTTCAACAGGAGATATAGTGAGAACAGGCAAGGATAGGTGTATGAAAGATATATTATAATTGTTGTAAAATCTCTGAGATCATTGAAAAAGGTAAGATTGTAACCTTTAGTCCTTTGCCTATTTAACATAGTGGTACATAACCGCACAGTTATGTACCTGTCTATTCCATGCGGGAATAAACCTTCAAGTTCTTTAAGCTACTGGTATAGAGAAATGAAATAAACAATCAAACGAAAGGATCAAATTGTCAAATTTCAAAAATGTTTTAAGACTTTATTCAATTTCTTGTTGATTACAAGAGGGATGATACTAGACTGATTTGTTAGTTCCTCGGATAGGGTTTTTATACAGACAAAATTCATCAGGGTTCATACATGCATTCTCACACTTACAATTTACAAGCTTACGTGTAATTGTTAAAGAATTTCGATAATTGATTAACAAGAGATTTCCAACGGAACTATAGAACGATTCCAGTGGATGGAATTTACAAAATCTACACTTTCTTTAAAGTCACATTGCAGTGACAGATGTCAAACTTACAAAGTTTGCATCTTTGGAGATAAACGTGGAACATTAAAGTGGAGCCTTATTGTCTCCAGCGGATGTGAATAGGCAGCTTTACATTTATCAATATGGGGTGATGCTTACGTTAGCATTACATGAGAATTTGGATCAAAGGGAAGGATAGTTAATTATGACTTAAACTTTATTCTTAATTTACATTGTCTATTGGCATAATGACTATCCTAGCATTGTACCGAATAATCAAAGACTTTAGAATTTATGACGTAATGACTTTGAAAAGACTAAGATTTTATACTGGGGTACTGACAATATGTTATGCTATGGCTGTGCTTGTGAAGGAGTGGCGAATTCTCAGATGAGGCTGATGAGATGATTGACCCAACGAACACCGAATTTGAGCTTGGCTAATGAGAGGCTTGCATTTATAGTTTACCCTCATTTTTCCATTTACGCAGTGTGTAATGCGATATGTGTAGTAAAAATAAAAAAAATTCTCGAGTTACAAAACAGCGAGAGAAGTAGAGTCTTCACTGGAGAGGATTTTATTAAATTCTGTTGCTCTATATTCCTTATTTATTACAAGACAACGAGACGTGACGATAAGAATCTTAACTGAAGAGGATTTTATTAGATTGTGTAGCTCTGTTCCCCTTAACTTTCGAGTATCCTACTTATACTCTTATTTAAATGAGTGCTAATGCTAAAGAGTTTAAACGATAATAATAAGCGGAATTATATATGCGCATAATAATAATAATCTCTCTCTACTATTATGTGTGGCATCCCCTTCTCAATATAGATATAAAATCCTCTCGACCAATGTGTGAAGTGCTGTTTACACGTTTAAGTGAATAGTAGTAATAACAATGATGACATTTACGTACTTTTAACACGGTAATTGTACACATCGTGTTAGTCTATTATATCTATACATAGTCTATCTATATATGTATATTACTGATATAACCATTAATAGAGGTTTTTAATATAGTATATAAGTAATGACATGTAACATTTATATTTTTATCAAACTAATTTTCATTTGAGTATGTATATTCTTAATGTTATACGATAATGTTAATGAATGTAGGCACTCAAAACTAATGCACTATAATTCCCTTCCATTTCTTCTTATCAGTGTATGGCTTGCCTTTTACAGGAAAAATAAATTGAAGTATATGTTTAAATCATTATGTCCTCGCTATGCAAATACCTACAACAAGTTACCCTTGCCTGGATGCAGATGCAAGTGAGACGTAAGTAACTGTAATTGAGATCGTGTAGTGTTAGTAATTGTAGCAGTAATTACAATGTCTTTGACGACTTTTTTCAACCTTTCTTTCAACTTGTCAACTATGGTGAGACAATAAGATCTAGTAGGTAATCACTCCGTGAAATCCATCCTGCGTTCTAATCACGTCATCTTATGTGTATCTGATTTTGAGGTGCATACGTTTGAGGTGACTATAGTCGATTTTCAACTCCTCATTGATACAGTAAGCACAAACTCCTGAACATGAAACTACTGCTGAGCTTATAAGTCATCCGGAAAAAATTTCTTTAAAAAATATCCGCATCAAATTCTAGAATTTTTTTAGCACCGCTGTATGTAGTAAAAGTGAACTATGTATTTAACCACGACACAATAGGATGGGAACGGAAATAGCTGGTGAAGAATTCGTGTGAAACTCATCATATTGGAGTTCGTCCGTACACCAATG
>JAQFXU010006287.1:0-10462 GCA_034693705.1 Spatulosminthurus flaviceps | reverse complement strand
ATCACAAGGGATGGGTTCCAGTCTGATTGGTACGTGGCCCATGAGCTGTTTCCTCCTTCGCTCCTGTCAAAATACCCCAAAAATCAATGCAGAAGAGAAATCCTTCCATGCCAAACAATATAATTTAATATGATTTTTCCGGAATAATTCCTTGTTGATTTTTTACCTTTCAAATAAAAAAAAATTCGGACTCAAACTGTGTTGACAACGCAAGTGATAAGATTTGATGGTGTCATTGCCGATTCGAGGAACACTCAAGGAAACTATGGTAGGTCGGGGATTTGAGTACTGAACCACAACGGAGACCGTTTCATTGTTTGATCCGGTGGAGGAAGTGTCCCGAGGGTAGGAGAAAGACCCGGAGGGATTCGTCAACCAAAAAGGTGTGAAGGTGGAGGAGTCTGAGGAAGTTCCAACTCCGACAATGGAAGCGCCAAAACCACCTCCCTCGATGCCGTAGTCGGAACAGAAGGTAATGACGACGTGGGGGGCGGGGATGGAAATCCAAGAGTCGAATTCCGTTCTGAAATCGAATCTCATCCGTTTTCAAGATTAATTCATGAAAATATCTGGAAAATTTTTAAAACCTACATTTTTTCTGATTGAAACTCCAAGTTCGCCCCCCAAAAGTATATTTTAACTCCGTCGCAATCTTCTTCCATGCCAAATGACTGGATTTTTATGAGATAGGAAGCAAAAATTGACTGAGGGGAAATCGACCAAGCACAAATTTCATTGCTTGTGTAGTTCCCTCCATTTGGATAACGAATTGTTGTGGGGAAGCCTCGGGCAACGTTCAAAATCCCTCCACAATCTTGAGAAATTTATTTCAAAAATTGATTTTGCTAAAAGATTCTAAATTTAAAAAAATCGAATCCTGTCTATACCTGTGGACCTCACGTAAGGTGTATTCGAAGCATTTCGGTCACTAAAGTTTTCGGAAAACAAAATGTCAAGCGTTTCCGTCGGATTTCCAAACCATAATGGCTTGAAATTAGCGGCGTCCTCCGAAGTTCCAAGTCCAACAATCGAAGCCTCAAAACCCGAACTAACTTTGCTCGGATCGGAACAGAAGGAAATCAGGACGAAGGGCGCGGGGATGGGAATCCAAGATCCGAATTCCGTTCTGGAATTAAAATCTTATCAGTTTTCAAAAACTGGTTAGGAAATGAAAATTTATTTTCTAAAGAACTTACGCTTTTTGGGATTTAATCTTGGCGTCCGAATCCCAATAATTTATCGTCAATCCGACAACTTCAATTTCCGTCCCAAGTGATTGGAATTTGATGCGATGCGAAGCGAAGTGCTTTTTCTGAGGAATTATCGACCACACGCAATTTTGATTGGTGCCCGAATTCGGAAAACGAATTGTTGAGGGAGCACCTCGGGCGAGTTCCAAATTCCCACCACAATCTGAAAAAATGAGGCAAAATCTATGCATTTGTTCAGGCAAATAAATTAAATGACTTTTTCCTTTTTCTTACCCGTCGATATTCGGAAGGGATTTCGAGTTGCAATCAAAGGAATAAAATCCGCTGAAACTGCAATGTCAAAATTCCTTTTAATCCAAATTTGTTATCAAAGACAGAAAACTCTCCGTTTAAACGAAGCAAAATTAACGCCTCCGAATTTAAAACTGCATAAAAACACGCACCTGACGCAAGTTCTGCCCTCAGTTCTTGATCTCTTCGGGTTCCTTCCCTTTCCAAAGTGGCAAATCTTGGAATTAAGTCTGAAATGAAATTGGAATCAAAATATTTCCAACAAATTCTTCCAACAGAAAAATCTTGGACGGAATTTCAAACCAAGCACGACCAAGTTCAAGTAAGAGACGCGTGTTTCAAGTTCGGGTCAAGTTCAAGTAACCCCTAAATGACACTTGACCTTTTCGGGTCATGTTCAAGTTTTATTTATTCTTGACTAGGATTTGGTCACCCAAGTCAAGTTCGTGTTCTAGTTGAGAAATTTTATTTCAAGAAAATTTCAAGGTCAAGTTGAAGTCAATACGAAGCGCAAGTGTCATCAAATGAAAGTGGAGTGTGTTTTAAAAATTATGCCTTTGAGACTGAAGAGTAAATGTTGAACAAATTCAACCCATGCTCAAGTCACATCTTTTTACTTGAACCCTTAACTTGACATTCAAGTCCAGATCCAGTGAAAAATACTTTAAAACCCGAAATTGAACTTGAAAGAAGAGTGATTGAACAGGTAATTTCAAGTCCAGTTTGAAGGAAATATTTACTTGAGGTTTCATGGTCAAGTCAAGTTTCAAAAATACTTCACTGGAATGAAGCTCTAATTTCAAGGTTAATTTTTCCACACCTGCCGCGTTCTAAAATTTCTAAAAAAGGACGTACCTGGCTTTCAAACTAAAAAAACCCACCTGAAGCTAGTGCTTCATTTTAAAAATTTTTAAACTCCGTGAAAAAATCTCAAACCTGACGCAATTCCTGCCTTGAGCTCCGCCAGTCCATCTTTCACCATATTTTCCATTTTGTCCATCCTTTCCGTCATTTTCGAGAAATTACCGTTCATCGTGTCCAAAATTTTTATCATTTTGACGAAGCCAATTCGGTAATTTTCTTGCAAAGCATTCGCACTTGGATCCACTGAAAGTGATAAAAAAATATAAAATTACTAATTATTTTTTCCGAGCAACAAACAACAGGGAAAAGTTGCAATTTAATTAAACATTTTTTTTTAAATTTAGCAGTAAGTACAAAAAATAATAATTTTCCCGTAATAAATTACCCTCTAATGTGTCCTCCGCATCTTCAAAATCTGATCTGATAGTTTCCGCTCCCGCGTGAAAATAAATCATTACAGAGAAGATCAAAATTTTAGCAATCAAATTCTTCACCCCCAAAATCTTCATTTTAAAGGCAAAAATCTCTGACGGGGAAATTCTAAAGTAACTTGTAAATTTTAGTGGTTTAAGCTGGAAGTTTTGTACGTGACTGAGGTAGGAAGCCGTTCGAGCTGAATATTTAAATGAGCGTTATCTCAGGCAAATGTTGGTAATTGTTACTTTGGATTCCAAGAAATCCTGGAATTACCTAATTTTTTATGATTTTTTCCGAGTTTATTAATTTCCTCCCCATTCATCTTCGGAACCTTCAGCGATAGGAAATTGCTGAGCTTGGGCTAAAGATTGAGAGTAGCGTCAAATTCCCAAGAAAAAAGGGTAATTTCAATGGTTAGGAAAAATGTTGAACTTTAACATGAATTTCCATGGAATTTTATGATTGCATATTACAAGTGTGTGCCCATAATTTATCGCAGAGTGATTATTTTGCTCCTTTGACATTTTCGAATGGAGACTTGAATGAAAAAGACGAGGAGCGGATGACCTGGCAATTCTTGGAAAGAGGATAATATTTTGAGAGTTGGGGGTCGTAGATAATCATTCGCTACACGCCGTCTAATGTCTCATTCATAATCTCAGATTTTTTCTATAAACCTTTTTTCCTTGAGTCAGTCAAGGAACATTAATACTAAAATTTTTCTCATTTTGCAACACTCATTGATGCTTAAATATCCGTGTGCCCATAAAAATTGCACATTCCCTGTACTTCGCATATTTTTACATCCAGCTCTTCCCTTCCACTTCGTAGGTCAGAGTTTATTGAAAATATCTTCCTTTTATTCTTTAATTTGGAAAATGTCACATTCATGCCCACATTTATTTCCTCAACTTCATAAAAGCTTGATCAGGAATTTTGGGGAAAATGTCTCACAGTGCCCTTTATCTTGTCCTTCCTTCTTCTGAGACATTTTGGGATTTTTTTCCAACTATTTCTCTTACCAAAGCTCTCAAAAGTGTTTGTAAATAATTTGTTCAAAAATATGAAATTTATTACCTTCTCTGTTAATTTTGTTTCGAAACTGTTTGACACAAAAACATGCTCATTTTAATAGTTCTATGGATGCATTCATTTATCTAAATTCTGACTCCAAGGAAAATATTTATTTGAATTTCCAGCCCCTCACCAAAGACGAACTTTTATTCAACGGTTCAGCCACAATCAGTCAACTTTAAAATTCACCCGTTCCTCAATTAAAAGGAGGTGCCTCTTGAGACTATTGTGTACGAGCAAGGGTGGTGCATGTCTCGAGGCTAATATTTGTTGATAATTTAAAAGGTTTTTCCTAATAAATCCTTTCCTGTTATGATCATAAAAAATTATTATGCTACTTGAATCTTACGCTTAAATTTCTTTGTCTTTTCCCATGGATCTAAATTTAGGTGATTCGCTCAAAAACATGTGAAGAGTCACATACATTTTCCTATTCCTCACGCAGCCACAAAATGTTATATTGGAGGAGATTATGAGGGTAAAATAGTAAGATGTCGTATGTATTCCAAAGGTAAAGGCGGCCAATCTTATGTATGCGTGAGTAACTGGGGCTGGGACGTTGACTTGGTTTCTGAGAAAGAGCAGGAGCTTCCAGGTTTTAGATTGGGAGAGTCATCTTGTGCTCATTCCCTTCTTGGGAGGGAAGTCAAGTTGAAACAGAACTGAGGATTTTGAGCGAGCCCCTCAGTCTACGTAAACAAAAAGTACAAGTGTCAGCCTATTCGTTCACATTACATTGACTAAATATTCAGTATTATTAATATTTTTAAGCTTGCCATTTTTTCTGTTTTGATCCCCCTGAGGAAGTCACCCGAAGTTTAGCATGCGCTGTCGGGCTCAAATGGTGTCTGTTACTTGGTTTGTAGATGTTGAGTAGTTTTTAAGCTCCTAATAATGATAGCTCAAAAAGGATGACGAGTTCAAATTTGATGATGCTGAACGAGTAGAACTAATGGCTGTTCCCAAAGCTGTCTACCTACACTACAAACTATTCTATAAATATTTATAGGTAAAATATAGGTAGGAAGAGGATTTTTCAAAAATATAGATAGGCATAAAAAATTAAGAGAAAATCCTAAAAAATAGGATAGGGTGTTCAGGATTGTCTTCAACATGTTGGGAAATATGTAGGCTGGTAAAATTATTCAACTAAATATTTATTGTAAATGTCATACACTACTCATGTAATTTACTAGTTGGTTGCATATTTTTATAATTTTAATAATAATAATTAATGTGTATTCAAAATTTGTGACGAAATCTATTTCTCCATAGGTACGTCCTGAAATTTAGTATATTATTTGTAGGCAACTTGTTCAATTGAAATATCATGTAGGATGTAGGATAGGCTGTGTAGTTCAAAAAGAATAATATGTAGGCATAAATGTATGCTTGGGAAAACTATGAATATTGGAAGGAAAATGGGTACGCAAAACCGTTTGGATACCTTGCATGTTCCAATTAACAGTGGCGGGGAAAATTCTGGAAAAATGTGAGTGTTTCCGGAATTATTGTGCAAAAATTAAAAATATTTTTGGACTTAAGGCTGCATCTCAGGAACTAAAAGGGCGATTCGGCTCAAACTTCACCTGAAATGTTAAAAAACAAGTTTTACTATGCAGTTTTTAATGTTTCTTTAATTTTGCTCTAGTTCCCGAATTTTCAGGAAAAATAGAAACCCATTTTTTGGAGTTGTCCATAGAATGATAAAAAGCGCTTGTACCCGGCATTTACCCAATTGCAAAAATGCTACACTAAACCACTCAAATTCCGATGATATTCCTCATATCTTCGGTACCTGCAATAGTAAAAGCACCTGTACTGATAATTATGAAAGCTAAAATGATAACCTTTCAGAATCCACCAGCCGTATGTCTTTATGTGCTGTTCATTCGATGTTGTGATTTCCATGAATTTCATGCAATCATA
Source organism: Spatulosminthurus flaviceps (assembly GCA_034693705.1). Taxonomy (NCBI): domain Eukaryota; kingdom Metazoa; phylum Arthropoda; class Collembola; order Symphypleona; family Sminthuridae; genus Spatulosminthurus; species Spatulosminthurus flaviceps. Next base: position 4,676 of record JAQFXU010006287.1, on the reverse strand, counting down.
GCCCTGTGTTAAATATAGATGCTCAAATGTTGATTTCTATAGGATCAAGTAGAATTTGTAAACGATTTGTGAATTAAATCCACATCCAAGCCTATACATATCTAGTGTATCCAGAAGGGGGAAAATTAAAATTAACCAAAATTTGTAGTTTTAAATATGGTTTCGAAAGAATAGTGCAAATCATTTCATAACACTACTTCAATTTTGGTAAAATCTGAAGGGCCGCTAAAACTGTCAAAATGTCCCTTGTGTACTCCATTAAACGGGGCCACGTACGGAAGGGCTATCGAAGATGGCAGAGAAAAATAAAATATGGTCGGGTAAATTCCAAAAGGGGCTCTATGCAGAAATCGGGAATGCGGGATTCTACCAACTGAGAGTTTGTATAAATTGTAAAGTCAAAAGGGGCTATACGCTTCCACTACAGCTCAGCGTACGTACACGCACAGACTTGGCTCCTTCGAACATCAAGCTATCGCTGCATAAAGCCCCTTTTGGAACGCCGCTTCAAAAACTATAGGTCCTTCTGGACTTTACCCGACGATAAACAAGCCTCATATTGGAAAGAATAAATTTACACACACAACCTGAAATCGAAATCCTAGAGGAGGATAAATAGAAGCAGGTTATTGCCACACTATTTCCCATAAATTACCGCATCCCATTACATATTGCGCTTGGCCATGTAATTATTTCAATTTGCAACAAAAATTGAAAAAGAAGATGTCTTCCCCAGTTTTTTGTCATTTTCAAACTTTTCGTATTCACTTCTAAGCTAAAGGAGTATTTGGCTTCAAAATGGGAGCATATCTTTGCAAACCCTAATTCAACAAGTGCGCCAAATACTTATCAACTTGGTTGATCGGTTGTGGATGAGTTATATGAAAACCAAGACGAATATTCCAAAAATTGGGCTTTAGTTCTAAACATATTCCAGGATTTTGGTTGGCACACGGACAGATTGGATTGACAGAAAGACCCACAGCAATGTCTACGAGCACAGGGATCATCGCACTAGGGGATCTTCGATACCCCTAGAAATCGGTAGGTATATAATAGTGTGTACAATGAATTTGCAACTATGATCAGTTAACGTACCAATGCAAGTTTCCGTATCACCGCCCAGGATCATTGAACGAGGGCAAGCGCAACTTCGTGTCTTGTTAAAGTTTAAGAGGCAGAGATGAGAGCAATTTCCATTATTATCAGCGCATGGATTTTTTATATCCGCTAGAAACGTACCAAAATCAATTTGGTAAAAACCTTCCAAATCCGCTCAAGAAATTTTTCACTTATTCACTACTTACTTCTGGGCTGTCGACTAGGATGTAAAATTTTGACATCGTAAGGCCCAACGTGAAATGGCTGGATCATGGTTGCATGGAAGCTTTGACCTTGCATTTTATTATTGATCATGGTCACGTTAGAGCCATCAAATTTATTGGCTCGCATCACTGATTTCGACGCCCAATCAGTCCAGAACATGTCGTTGTCCAAAATTGTAGTGGCGAAAGGATGCTTCAACGAATCATGTTGAGTTAGAATAGTTAGATAGTCGGAACCGTCATAGCGAATGGAACAAATGGAATCCGACCTATTGTAAAAAGATGAATGACAATTGATTATTAATTGAAACAATTCTAACAAATCATTTTATTTTGACATAAGCATACAAAGAATTCCAACCATGCATCCGCCCAATATATACGACGTAAAGTATAATCCAACGTGAGGCCATTTGGCCAACGTCCTACGAAAAAAAATCCTCATTTAAACTGAGTAAGTAAAATTATTCAAATGACTTTCAGCGTTGTGTAGTCATTGAACGTCCCCTAACATCAAGTTGGAAAATTACCATGCCCACTAATACGCACGAGCATAACAACCTCACGATCATTTCCGCTCATGCTGGCTTTCTCAATACGTGGTGAAGCCGCCTCCCAGTCGGTCCAAAACAGTACCCTAAACAAAATGAGCAGTGAAGTAATAACTCTCCATAATATTTTAGTTATGACAGAGTGGATTGGCTTCTAGAACCAGCGTACCCATCTCTAGGATCAAGTGCTATTGATCTAGGCTTAACCATGTTTCCAGATATTAGTGTTTTCCGATAACTCCCATTTAACTTGGCGACTTCGATCTGAGTCAAGTTACTATCAACCCAATATAAATTATCACCGATCCAATCCACTGCTAAGCCTTCACCCATGACTACACCAGTTTGGATGACTTCAACGTCCATAAGAGCTAAATCCAAAACGACGTGTAAATTTAAGCCAACAACATGACGGTGGTATAAATGATAAAAAAACGTTTTAAAAGTAAAACTTACATCCACTAACTAAGTTGCCTTTGTAAATCCTCTCATCCAGAGTATCTGTCCAAAATATGACATATCCTTTTTCTGTGTAATGGAAATCAAGTGCTAAGGATTTGCTTAGATTAGATATTAAAGGCTTGTACTCCAGAGTTGTTAGGTTAATCCCTCCTAATTCATGCCGATTACTTAAGACAAGGTAGGGTGCCTCCGCGCCTATATAATAAACGAAATTACGATCAACATTGAACATACAGTAGATTCCCCACATAGTGGCATCCAAGGGATCCCAGAAATTCGGCCACCTACAGCGCTCCACTCATTTTCCCTATCAAGATCTAATGTCATGCATATTTTGCAGGCATAACGGAAATATTAGAAAACAAATTCCTTTGCTTTGAATCCATAAAATGTAGTATTTGTTCATTTTTTGTCTAAAATAGTCTAATTTTGGCCAGAAAAGGAGCAAAAAGTGCGTGAAAAATTCTTAAAAATTCTGCCACTATGCATCATCAGCTTTTCAATTTTAAATTACGGCCAGCTTCAGAATCCTTTTCAACCAGATCCAACGAGTCCCCTAAGGAACAATTTTGTGACACAGTTGGAGTTGGTAGCGGCGGTGGCACTGTGGGGTAATCAAGTTGGTCGCAGGGATCATCTAGTAAAAATTAAAAAATCATGAGACTTTATAATTTAATAAGTCCATAAGCCAGTCTGAATCACTCAATATTTCAGAAAATATTTTCAACGAAACAAAATTTTGCAGCCAAAAATAAATATTTGACAAAAAAGATAAAGTTAAAAAATTTCAGCCAGTCGGTATTAATTCTGGTGAGAGACAGGGACACGCGGACAAGGATAATTTAGATGGCTCACGCCACCCTAAAATTACAAACCTGTCACAACATCTTCCCGCAGTTTCTGATCCCGTTCTTCGCCCGCTCTTTCCAAAGCTTTAATTCTTGGAATGATGACTGTGCAAAATAATTTCAAAATTAATTTCATTCGAAACAAAAAATTCGCATTTTGCAAATAAAATGCGAATTATTACTGTACATCTAACAAAAAATCTCAAAGGAAGTTCAATGTTAAAAGTGTCACACCTGTCGCTATTTCCGTCCTGAGCTCCTCCAGCCCATCTTTTACCATCGTCTCCATCTTGTCCATTCTTTGATCTATTTTCAAGAATTTCTGGGTCAACGAGTCGAAAAATGTTAGCATTTTACCAAGTCCAGTTTGAAAATTGTCTTCCAGAGTCTTCGCATTTAGTTCCACTTTCAACCGTGAAACAACACAGCAAATTGAAATTATTTTAAATGAAAATGTATTTTTAATTTCTAAATTTATTTAAAATTTCAAAAGTTTTTGTACAAAATTATATTTTCCACGTTCTACTCATAAAATACCTTCATCCTCCTCCACCGCGTCTTCCATCTCGAATCTCATACTTTCTGCTCCAGCACAAAAATAAATGAGTAAAGTAAACACTAGAAACTTGGGTAAGAAAGTGTTTCCACCGAAAGATCCCATTTTCAAGCCAAAAATGTCTAGGCACGGAAAAACAAATGACTTTCAAATTTTGGGTGATTTAGGCTCGATATTTTGTATGCGACTGAACTTGAAGAAGCTATCAGCTTGGATTTTTAATGAATCTTATCATCTACATGTACTGGTCATCGCATTAAAAGGTGTGTAGTAAACTGACTTTGAAATAAATGTATTGAATTGAGTTGAGTGCGGATCTTAAGATGAGTCACTTTCAGTTCCTGTATGTATGTATGTATTTATTTATTGAAGGTCCTGAGGCTTTCGCCCATGACCCGAAGAACTTTCAGTTCCTAGAAATTGCGGAGTTGCGTTTGTTCTTATGGTGGGGTCTCAAGTTCAACAATTTCCTCCCCATTCATCTTCCTGACCTTCTACAAATAGATTCAGTTTACCAAGAAAAAAGGGTGAGAGCTCAAATGCATCCCCTACACATTTTATCCTTCACCCGCTCATTCACGTTTTGATCCCGTGCAATTATTTACAGCACAATTTTCATAGTTTCTGTAGTTCCCTCGACTTGGATAACGAATTGTTGTGGGGACGCCTCGGGCAACGTTCAAAATCCCTCCGCACTCTTCAGAATTTTATTTAAAAAATTAACATTTCATCCTGCTAAAAGACATTAAATTTAAAAAAAAATCTAATTCAGTCTGTACCTGTGGACGTCACGAACGGCCTCATCGATGCAACACAATCTACGAAGTTTCCTGAAACCAAAAAATCAAATGTCAATCAAATAATATTTTTACCTGAAAAATTACCCTCAAACGTGTCCTCCGCACCTTTAAAATCGGATCTGATAGTTTCCGCT
>JAQFXU010006286.1:0-10462 GCA_034693705.1 Spatulosminthurus flaviceps | reverse complement strand
ATTTGTACAGCGCGCTAATGGACGAAGATGTTTGGGGAGATCCAGAAAATTTCAGACCGTCGCGGTTCCTGGACGACAATAATAACATTATTAATGCTGAAAGAGTGATTAATTTTGGTTCAGGTGAGTGAACAGTAGTTTTTCCGTGTTTACTTTATTCCCACACATATTTTGAATATTTAAAATTTTTTGGAATTTTTCCACTTTTCAGGAAAGCGGAACTGCATCGGAGAAATTATCGCAGAGTCAACAATTTTCGCATTTATTACTCAATTGGTGCAGAAGTATGAGTTTTTACCAGCTAAAGATGGCCAGATTTTTGTCCCTGAACCAATCATGGGCGGTGTATTGTCTGCTCACAAGTACGAAATCAGAGTGAAGAGACGATTATAAAAATTACAAATCAGGGAGCGCTGTCTGGTATTTTTTGTACTGAACTGTTTACAGTTAACTTAATGTGGGACTTATTGTGTGGACGTGTTATCATGGTGAATACTTGGTAGGTTATGAGATTAGTATGTGTAGATATTTAAATGTGTTTGATAATAAAAACTTTGTTTGACCTTTATTTCGACCTATATCCTATTATTTTCTACGTGAATCTGCAGTCTGTTGCTGGCTCTTCACGGAATCAGCCTCTTACTATTTTTCTCTGAACCGTCGCTGCTGCCACCCTGACGAGTCTCAGAAGGACGAAACAACGTTTTCAGCAGCTGAGGCAAACCTTATCCAAATTTTCAAAAACACACAAAACTGTGGTTGTGGGCTGAAAGAGAACTAAAAATACAGGAAAGTTTATGACATACATTTTTACATAACCACCTTTTGGCTGACGACACCCTAAAATATTAGTAAATATCTCCACAACAATGAACAAAAATCAACACAAAACAAGGCGAACTTTCAAAGCAACAGCTGCAGTGGAATCATACCTGTTAAATGATGAAGAATTAAATACTGGAGTGTTTTGGGTGTTGGTATATAATATAGAAATATGCACAAAATATGCACTGCACGTATTTATATACGTAAAAGAACGTAAAATAATACCCAACATAAAAACCGGCTTGGGAACGGTTTTTTTCCCCGACCAAAGTAGTTTTGCCGACAAGCTGCCAAAACTGTCGATCACGCTATTAATTGTAGTTTGTGATTCAACTATTCTCTTCATTACAATAATATATAAATAATACGCGAATAAGATTCATATTCAAAGCTAGACCTGACTATACGTATAGTTTTATCAAGGACAAATGATAAAATATCACTCCCACGGAGTAGAAGTTTTGTTCAAGAAAATATAAGTCTTGATGGATATGGATATTTATAATAGTTGCCTTTTGTTTGTCTATCACTGAAGAACATTGAGTCTTTGAAGCTTTTGCCCTAACAGTTCCGACCATGGCATTAATTGAGAGTATCTTTGGGTACTTGATAGGAATTTTCACTCTTTTTTGGTTCTATCAATATTGGGATCGGAGAAAACGTCATCTTCCTCCAGGTGAGTAATAAAATATAATAATCTAGGATTTGAAAAACTCATTAAAAGTTGCTTTCAAAAAATCATTCATAAAAACGTACAGGTCCATTCAGAGTACCCCTGCTTGGAAATATTTTACAAATTCAGCAAGCTGATGGAAAATATTCGCACAAAGCAGTGACCAAATTATCGAAAAAATACGGGGACATAATGTTTCTACAAATTGGTGTTGCCAATGTGGGTGAATGTCCTGAAAACAAATGGACAGATAAGTTTGATCATGAAACACATTTTCATATTTTAATATCCCAGAGGAATATTTTTTTGGTTTTCAGTCGTCATTAGTGGGTATGGGTTGATGAAAAAGGCTCTGAATTCGGAAGATTTTCTAAATCGACACGATATGGAGTGGATGCTGCATCGGAGTTTCGGCAAAAGAATCGGTATATGATTTGTGAGGCCAACTTTTCATGTGTGAGGTTAAATGAGCCCCAACAGTGGAATGGTCCACTGAATATAAGATTATCCTGGAATGATGTAATAATTATGTAAGCAGAACTAGTTTGGGGAGAAGTCTTTTAAGATTTAACCTCACACGCAATTGATTTACTACAGTCAAGTGTATTATGGTGGTATCGTAAATAGCACGTGGCACGTATACTTATGACACGTTATCAAAATGTGGGTCATAAATAGGAGATTAGATAATTGCATGTAGTATGCAAAAATAAATGGAGTGCTGTGAACTGCTGTGAGATAGTCGCCACATTGCCTGGCTCATCTCAAGGAATTGATCTAGCCAACTGACGTTAATTACTGCACCTTTAGTGGTAAAACATCCACTGTTATAAAACGGAACATTGCTGTTTTGGCCATGACATTAAATCGAGAACTTTATAAGTTTAATGGGATTAGCTGGACCATTAAAATTTTGAACACCTGAACATGAGCTATTAAAAAATCTTTATTTCACACGCTTTGCCCAAAACATGCGTTTCTGTTTTTTTGCTCCTTTTAGCAAAAGTGTACATTGTTATCATGCGGATTGCCTCGTACGTAAAGGCAGTTCCAATAAGGTCGGATTGTGAGTTTATCATTTACACCAGCTCTTCTTCTTGTGCGTGAAAAAAACCTGTTGAAATATCATGTTAAGTTTGTACAGCTCGCTTTTTAAATGCCGTTAAAAGACAATTTCATGCTTATGTGACTAAATCAGCGAGTATCAGAGTTAAATCCGTTTGGAAGAAGTTTGCAGTGCTATTTAAAAATGCGATTGCTTTCTAAAAGGTCGGATTGTATTGTATTGTATATAAGGGCCTCTATCAACATGTGAAATGTACAAGATAGACTGCTCAGGCCATATGAAGGCCTATTGCAGATTACCCTAACAAACTTCGGTCGGATTGTATGTTTATCGTTCATATATTTGTGCTTGCTCTAACCTAACAAATTAGTTTAATTGATTTCAAAACAGGACTATTCGCTGCTCCTACTGAGATTTGGAAGCCAACGCGTCGATTTACCATGAAATATCTTCGAGATTTTGGTTTTGGAAAAACTAATTTTCAACAAAAATTCGTGGACACGCAAATGGAAGAATTATCTCGAACCTTGGATCATGCTATTGAAAGTAAACACGGCATCATCGAGCCCCATACTTTATTTCGAATCCCGACTGTAAATATAGTGTGGGCGTCCGCTGCAAATGCACGATTTGATCAAAAAGACCCTCAAGTTGTGGAGTTAGTCAACTTACTGGCGGACTTTTTTAAAAATGCCTCGTTTATAGAAGGGCCGGCTGTAGCCTACCCATTCTTGTTAAAATGGTTCCCATCTTACTTCTCGATAAAAATACTTGGTGAAATCGATGATAAAATGCATGCATTTTTAAAGGTTTGTGTTTGTCATTAATCTTTACTTTTAAGGAAATAACTCCTCGCAAACAAGTCTCGATAATCCTAACAATGATTACAGAGCCAACTTAATGAAATTCGAGGACAAGGAACCTATAAAACCCAACCGGATAGCTTCATTGAAGCTTTCCTCCAACAAATGGAATCCGATAGAATTAAAACTGAAGAAGATCGGGAGGTTTTCAATGGTATATAATTAATATAATATATTGCAGTTGAATTGTATTATTGTGCTTTCGATTTGAAAAAAACTTACATATTTAAGTTATTTATAATGTTTGATGCTACAGAAGAGGTTCTGATTTCTACATTGTACGACCTTTTCGTTGCGGGCATGGACACCACCTCGTCAACAATGACATTTGCTCTACTGAAGCTCACCATGTATCCAGAGGTTCAGGAAAAATTACGTCGTGAGCTCCAGGCTGTCGTTGGAAATGAGCGTTTGCCAACTCTAGCGGACAGACCAAGGTTAAAAAATTAAACCTAAGGATGGAATTTGTACTATTGACAATTGATATGAAATAATAATAATGAGAGGATTTGTGTCTCCTCTAGGTTACCGTATGCTAGAGCAACCATTTTAGAATTGCATCGCCATAATCACTAGAAAAGTCTACAAAGACACTGCCTTCGATAATTTTATCATTCCGGCGGTGAGCTCTATAATTATATTTCCTGAATAATATAAAATTATGCATATTTATAATACTGCATCTATATATTATTATATGTAAAAATAATAGATATACTACATATATATAACATAAATGTATATTATGTTAAATATTCTACTATAGTTATTATACTGTAATCTGTAATTAACTCGATGGTTGGCATTTTAATTTACTTTGATTTCACCTCTTTGCAGGATTCACTGATTTTATTTAATCTATACAGTGCACTAATGGACGACGATTTTTGGGGAGATCCTCAAAATTTCAGACCATCGAGGTTCCTGGACGACGACAATACGGTCATTAATGCTGAAAGGGTCATTAATTTTTCTGCGGGTGAGTAGGCAGATAAAAGCTTTGATTTTAAAAGTGTAGCATCTCTTTAAAACGAGACACTCTCAAATAATTTTATTATTTATTATTATGCACATTATATTACATATATTATAACGATTTATTTTAGGAAAGCGAAATTGTATCGGGGAAATGATCGCCGAGTCTACCATTTTCGCATTTGTGACTCAATTGGTTCAAAAGTACGATTTCCTCCCAGCTACACCTGGACAGGCATTTGTCACGGATCCAGTCAAGGGAAGTGTTTTATTCCCAGAGAGATATGAAATTAAAGTAAGGAAGCGCCAATAAGGCTTGTTGAAAACGTACGTCTGCCCAGCACATATATTGTACTAGTAGAAAGCCCACTACGTGGGTTGAAATTACACTGTAAAAAATGGATCTAATCGTTGGACGTGGGTTCCCGAAGAAAAGGTTCACAAAGGAAACCCTGTTAAAACTTAATAGGTTCCTCCGTTGAATTCATCCTCAAAAATCATTTTAACTGGAAAACCTGTTAATTTTACAGGAGCACCTGTTAAATTTTTACAGGTTTCCCTTCGTGAACCTTTCTTCTTTCTTCGGGGACCCACCTCCAACGATCAAATTTTATCTGTCGGATTTCTTGCGGGCACGGGTAGTAAAATTTCTGTGGGTCACACCTCTACACTAGCCATCACGTACAAATTGCTTGTTCTGTGTACGATTTTGGCTAAGCGTTGAGATTAAAAATAGTAAAAGACGCATGTAGTGTGCACTGCATTTCGTGATTTCAAAACATAATTTCCCCGTCATAACAAAAGGTGTACTTTAAACAAGGCTAATTTTCAAAGCAACAGCTTCAGTGGAATCAAACCTACTATTTGAAGGAGCAGAATAGATCCTAGTGGATTTTGGGTTGGCATATTATGCATAAAATATTAACAACATGTAATGCATAAAAATGAAATAACACGCGATATAAAAACCGGCTTGGGAGCGGTTTTTTCCCTCACCAAAGTGGTTTTGCCTTTAAGTTCCAGAAATTGTAGAACACCTCGTTGATTTTAGTCTGTGAGTCAACTATTTTTTTTTCCTCATCACAAATACACGTATATACATAACACGAGAATGAGGTTCATGTTCAAAGCTAGAGCTAACTATATAGTTTTATCAAGGACAAATGATATGACTCCCACAGAGTAGATTTTTGAAGAAAATACGTGTCTTGATGGATATTTGCAATAGTAACCTTTTGTTTGTCTATCACTGAAGAACATTGATTCTTTGAAGATTTCGCCCTAACAGTTCCGACCATGACATTAATCGAGAGTATCTTTGGGTACTTGGTAGGAATTTTCACGCTGTTGTGGTTCTATCAATATTTGGATCGGAGAAAACGCCATCTTCCCCCAGGTGAGACATAAAATAGAACAACCTTGAATTTGAGAAACTTTTGTTTTTAAAACGTAATTCATTGAAATGTATAGGTCCATTCAGAGTACCTCTAATTGGAAATATTTTACAAATTCAGCAAGCTCATGGAAAATATCCGCACAAAGCAGTGACCAAATTGTCGAAAAAATACGGCGACATAATGTTTTTACATATTGGTATTGTCAATGTGGGTGAGTGCCCGGAAAACAAATCAACAGATAAGTTTTATGCTGAGACGGATTTCTAAATCTGTTCACATTTTGAAAACTTAATGGCATACCATTTGGTTTTCAGTCGTCATTAGCGGGTATGACATGATCAAGCGGGCTTTGAGTTGGGAAGATTTTCTAAATCGACACGATATGGAGTGGATGTTGCATCGAAGTTTCGGCAAGAGAATCGGTATGGTTTTGCTGGTACACTTTTCTGAATATGTACTGTTTATTTGAAATAGTCAAGGTCTTATAATTATTATGATGGGGGCGCCCGTTCCATGAACGATTTCATTGTATCAAAATTGACTAAAAATGGGCAACATTTAACAGCAGATATACTGTTTATCCACATTATTCTATGAAATCCATTCGAAATATTTGGTTTAAAAGGCAGTAAAATTCTGAGATTACGACGGCGAGGGAAAGTCCTGCAATTAGTTTTTCCTGCCTGGCACCAGCTTAGTTTGTACAAACAAGGTGGGAGGATTTTTTCCAGATATTATTGGAAAAATCACTGGTTGTACATCCCTAATATCTTACCATTTATCATGTATACTACTAATTTTATATTGTGTACTTTTTTTTAAAACATGGTTACTTTTTTACAAATAGGAATGCGAAAAACCTTTTCGTATGGGAATGAGTAACAGTGCTTATGAGTTTGTAGTACTAAACAAGAGGTGCACATTGGTGGTGGTTATCAGGGTGGTCGGATGCATAACACGGGAGTTATCGGAGTTTTTCGGTTTTTTCGTATTTAAACCAAAATTACTCGAAAAAAAGTTGACCGATTTTGATCAAACCTGTACCATATGGGAGCATTTTTTATTCCCTAGATAGCTTTTTTGGTTTTTTGAAATTCATAAAAATACTTCTGAATTTTGAACGTTTATTTCAAAAACTTTAATGTTTTTGAAATCATGAATCTCGACTTCGCAATTAGCGCCAAAATTTTGATGTAATTTTTCGAATTTCAAAAAACCAAAAAAACCTAATCTGAGGAATCAAAAATGCTACAGAATGGCGAAAGTTTGGTCAAAATCGGTCAACTATTTTTCGAGTAATTTTGATTTATACGAAAAAACCGAAAAACTCCGATAACTCCCGTGTTAAGCATCCGACCACCCTGTAGCCACCACCAATGTGCAGCTCTTGTTCAGTACTACAAACTCATAAGCACTGTTACTCATTCCCATACGAAAAGGTTTTTCGCATTCCTATTTGGGAAAAAGTAACCCACAGTTATGTATGTTTTTTTGGAGCACCTAACCAAATGCATGCAAAAGACCCAAGCAACCGGCTACAATGGGTTCTTGAAAAAACCCGTCCTGAGCAAAGCCCCTCCCCGGAAGCAAAACAGTCCAAATATGTAGTTGTTTTACAGTTAGAATTTAAAAATCCTGTTCAAAATTTCCAGTTTCCACCATCACACACAGATCCACAAACCTCAATTTGCATGTTTATAATTTGTATTGTAATTCAATCCAACGCGCAACGTAACAAATTAATTTAATTAAGTAACAATTAATTAAACAAATATTTAATTAATTAACACAACAGGCCTGCTCGCTGCTCCATATGAGACATGTTGGAAGACCACGCGTCGATTTACCATAAAGCATCTTCGAGAATTTGGTTTTGAAAAAACTAATTTTCAACAAAAATTCGTGGACACGGAAATGGAAGAATTATCTCGAACCTTGGATCATGCTATTGAAAGTAACAATGGCATAATCGAGCCACATTCTTTATTTCGAATCCCGACTGTAAATATAGTGTGGGCATCTGCAGCAAACACCCGATTTGATCATAAGAACCCTCAAATTGTGCAGTTAGTCAACTTACTGGCCGACTTTTTTAAAAATGTTTCGGTTATGGAAGGAGCTCCGGCAGCCTACCCTTTTTTGTTAAAATGGTTTCCAACTTACTTCTCAATCAAAATACTCAATGACATTGATGATAAAATGCAAACATTTTTAAAGGTTTGACATTATCGATCATTGCGCTTTAATGTAAGTAATATCTCATGGGTATTTCAAAGTAATTTATTGTTGTTTCAGTGCCACGTTAATGAAATTCGGGAACGAGGGACCTACAAAACCGAACCGGAAAGTTTCATTGATGCTTTCCTCCGACAAATGGAATCCGATAAAATCAAAACTCAAGACGATCAACAGGTTTTCAATGGTATGACGCTGCACTTGAGTTGAAACATTTTATGTATTCGATTTGGAAAGTTCTATGGTCAACACAGTGGGACATAAATATGACATTTATTTAATGCTTCTCACTACAGAGGAGGTTCTAATTACTATATTATACGACCTTTTCCTGGCGGGCATGGACACCATCTCGTGCACAATGACATTTGCCCTTCAAAAGCTCGCCATGTATCCAGAAGTTCAAGAAAAACTGCGTCGTGAGCTTCAGGCTGTCGTTGGGAATGAGCGTTTGGCAACTCTCGCGGACAGACCAAGGTTGAAAATTCCCATTGAGTTTGGTATTTGGAATCAAATTTTCGAAATAAAGATATAATGCCCTGCTTTGTATGTCTACCAGATTACCCTACACTAGAGCGACCATTTTGGAATGACATCGCCATAACCACTTGATACCAATTTATCCAAGGAAAGTCTACAAAGACACAGCCTTTGATAAGTTTGTGATTCCAAAGGTGAGCCTCTTTCTTGAATCAGCAATAACCTCGATAATTTGCACTTTATTTTATCTCTTTATTCCAATTCTTACTTCCTTGCAGGATTCGCTTCTAATAATTAATATGTACAGCGCACTTATGGACGAGGAATTCTGGGGAGATCCGCAAAATTTCAGACCATCGAGATTCCTCGACGATAAACATAACATCATAAATGCTGAAAGGGTCATTAATTTTTCTGCGGGTGGGAAAACTATGAGTTTAAAAATGTGTAATATTTTCGAACTTGGAACTTCTTAAATAATTGGGGAAATCTTTTAGGAAAGCGAAATTGCATCGGGGAAATGATTGCGGAGTCTACCATTTTCGCATTTGTGACTCAATTGGTTCAAAAGTACGACTTACTCCCAGCTAAACCTGGACAGGTTTTTATCACTGATCCAGTCAAGGGTTCTGTTTTATCTCCTGAAAAGTTCGAAGTCAAAGTAAGGAAGCGACAATAAAAATGACGAGGAATTGATTATCTAGTCTGTTATTCTTTGTGGCTTGAGCATCAACAAAGATTTCTTTCAATTTACTGGGTCGAGTTCGATAACGGTTGGGAGAACTAAAAACGGAAGAAACATTCAAAAACATTTTTATGCATACGTGGAAACAAATCATAACAGCTCATAATGTTTATCACAAAGTAACGTAGCGATTATGGGGAGACCTCAACTCAAACACCCCTTTGCTGTAACATATTTAAGGTGTGTACAGTCTACTCTCGCTATATAATAGCTCCCTGTACATTAGCATTCTTGCACCTCCTTTAAGGCACCCATGTTCTGTGTGAGTAGGACGAATCTATATGTATGTCTCCCTTCTTGTTAAGAGTGGGGACAAGTCCCCCGGCAGAAAAATATTATTTGGGCAAAATAAGTGTACCTAATTATGGCCAAAATAAGATGAAATACTAACCAAAGCTGTATTAATACAAGCCAAAATTCAAGGGATTGTAATTATTGGAGAAGGTTGAGAAGAGATTAATTACATTTTGACTTCCCTTTTCCCTGCATAAAATTTTTTTGACAACGAAATGAAAAAGAACCATGAAAGTTGAAATTATGTGTAGAAGTTTTTACTCAATTTAAATATGTAGTATTAGCCCAGAAACATTTTGGATTAATAAATTGAAAATATCTTGTTGACCCAAGTAAATTTGGTATTTGGTCTCACCCACATTTCTGGACGTGGATGAGTCCCTTTGTATACGAATACTTTTCTCTATTTCAAGCTGACACATGGGGTGCTTTGGTTGACTGAATAGACTGTATGTACATATTGTGTTTGTGTACTACAACTGCAAAATGCAACGGAGTGAAAACTCGTGCATGTGGGAAAACTTGCAATGATATTGCATTAAGGATAAAAAATGATTCACAATGTTTTTAAGAGCACATTCCTTATGTAGGATATTTTATTGATATCTGTGCTTGCACTTTGCACTAGAGAGAAACATGCTTGATGTTCCAACCTCAAGAAACTTGATAGCATTTTTTTTAACTTCATGGACAAATGATGCCACGAAGCAGGTTTGAAATAAGACATTTCCTAGAGGATACTTAAGCTGGTTTCGCATAGGTTTTTTCTCAGCGATTCGCTCAGCGACGGGACTTTTAAAAACAAGTTCAGGCGTGTCCATGACAAGTCGGGATGAAAATTTTTGAAGAAAACTACTTTTATTTCGCATTAGCTCTCCGTTTTTAGCCAGTTTCGAGAGTGAATGATAA
>JAQFXU010006285.1:0-10463 GCA_034693705.1 Spatulosminthurus flaviceps | reverse complement strand
TGATCGCACCCAGAAGATGAACACCACATTTTTGTAAGCTATCACTGGCATTATATGTCTGAATGTGAGCTTCCCAAATGGTCTTAATTATTCCAAGCCCTTTCATTTTCTTACTCGAGTAAATCATTGCATCAGGTGTTGAGGTTGGAATTTGGAGTATTTCTTTTATCGCGCTCTTGAGAATTTTGTCAATTTTCGTAAAAAAAGAATCCGGAATTTTATTTAATGGTGTGTGTTGAAGTGGGAAAATTATTAGTGGCCAAATATACTCATTAATAATATTGAGCTTTTGATCAGGATTTAAAAATGGCGTCCCCACAAGTCTCTCTATCTGAGATCTAAATTTTAAAATTAGCTTGTTTTCGTCAAATATAATTTCATCGTTGTAATTAACTCCCAAGTATTTCACTATGTCGGTGGAACCAATGCATTTGATTTTCATTTCAGAATTTATAATCAAGTCATCTGTACATAACTCCCCCTTAATTAAACTAATACATTGGGATTTGTTAGGATTAATGCTCAAGCCTAACTCATCATACAGTCCAATGAAGGTTTGATCCAATATTATTGCTGATGATCGGGAATTCGCTGACACATCAGAATCGTCTGCAAAATTTTGGAGTGTTTCTGCTGGATAATCTTCATGTATCACAAATCCATACATACCTTTGACTGAAGGCTCATTCATTTCTTGGATTTCATCGTCTACGGAATTATTGTAGATCCAAGGAGATTGAGGTGCTCCTTGCATTACTCCGCACAAGAAAAAAATTTTCCGGGTCTTGCCTTTTATGGTATTAATTCTTGTAAAATTTCCAACCATAAAATTCACCGTCAGATCCTTCATCCTTGAAGGGGCTCTCCTAACTTGCACTCGATTAATGGAATGCTTATGACCCATTTTATCGAATGCCTGAGTTACATCAAAAAGCGTGTTAGTATAGTCTAGTTTTTGTTCTTTTGCTTTTAATAGTCCAGCTTGAAGTATTGATGTGTTAATGAGCGTTCCGTGTTTGTTGGTGAATCCTCGTTGCTGTTCACAAAATGGTACATACTCTCTCATTTTGGCATCTAGCACTTTTTCAATTGCTCGTCTAATTACTGAGCAAACTGTGATCGGCCTGAAGTTCTTAGGGTCCTTTTCATTCCCCCCCTTGGATATTAGTACAGTTCGGGCTTCTCTCATGAATTTAGGCACAAAATTAAATTTCAACATGTATGTCAATGATTTGGCTAGTATTTTTGCTGAATGAGTTTTTGTGGCCTTCAACCATCTTGCTAGCACTCCATCCCCTCCTGCACCTGACTGAGAATTTAAGCGATGTATTTGGCGTCGCACTTCATCTTCTGTAATATTGTAGTCGAATTCTGCATCAATCAGTTCCTGTTCCTCTGGGGTGACAGGATTCAGTGCGGGTCTTGTCTTGTCATTCGGATTTTCCCAACGATTAGAGAATTCTTGATATAATTCTTCTAATTCTATAGTACATCCTTGTTCTTTAGAGTCTTTTATTACCTCATGAACGGCTTTCTTACGTTGATTAAAATACAACCATTGAGTTTTATCCCTCTTGTATTTAGCACGCCGTTTTTCTCTCTGTCTTTTCGAAGATCTTTGTGGGTTTGATGATTGTTGATAAATATTATTGTCTACATTCTTAAATCCTCCCGATTTGCGTAGCCTATAAAATTTCTTTGCCGGATGTTCAGGCCCTGGAAGTTGTTTTTCGCATTTGTGAAGAGTATTTTGATATTCCGATAAAATATTTTCAAATTCAGCATGATTCTCAATTTCAGTTAATAATAATGCATCTAATTTGTTAATGATAGCCGTCAGTTCTGTCTTCAAAATATCCTCCTTTTCAGTTACCTCATGTTCTCCATCATCATTAATTTGTAAGTCATTTGCTATGGCCCCTCGATCTATATTTTTGTGCGATCTAGTTATATGGCCGCGACATCCACCTTTACTTTTGCATAGTTGTTCACAGAAAGGGCATGGCCATTTGTCTTCAGTAGGATTTTCAAGTAGGTAGTCGTCTCTTGCCTTTTGTATCAACTGCTTTATTTGATTTTGACTATTGCCATCTTGCGATGACATTATTTTATTCTTAAAATAAAACTAAATTCTGCGTTTTATTTTTTTTACAAAAATAATTTAATATTGTGAAATATTAAAAAATATTCTTATTTTATTAGTTTTTAACTTTTGTCTATCAAATTGGCCTTGGTCCTATCATTTCTAAATCCATTCCCCTCCCCTCAAAACACAAACCAGAATCCCCATTTACTAACAAAATGGAGCACAATTCGCCCAAACCGATAAGATATTATGAAAGAGCACATCTTAATTACCTAAATCCTACATTTTTAATTTTGACCTCAATAAATTAATGCACTTTTAAGCCGTGAAAACCAAGAGCGAAAAATCGTGCTGCCATCTCTCTGACTTCACTCAACTCTTCTATATATTACCGATATTACCGATATTACCGAAAAACAATGAGAAGAAAAACTTGCGTTCTCCCGAAGAGCCGACCACAGCGACAAATCCACGGGAATATCGGACGGAGTAAATCCGCCATCAATGGTAATATCGCCATCCTTCCATGTTAAGCAGTAGATTGCCAAGCTGAGGGTTCCGCTGATTTTGAATGAGTACAAAATTTCGCAGGAATCCCTAAAACAATGTTTACAACTTCAAATTAATTTGAACTACAATATTTTAATGGGGAGAGAAAAAATTAAAAGAATCATAAGTGTTAGAATAAGAAGCATTTTTTTGCACAACTCACTCGTCTCCTTCGAAAGAAAAAACTTCTTTTGTTTGACCCTTTATTTCCGATGGACCACGATTTTTTCTACCCTTCATGCACAATTCTGTGACTGATATGATCGGCGAATTCAAATGGTTGGCTGAAGTTTTAAAAAATTACTTTTAATTACTTCCTAAATTTTGGTAGCAGCTTCATTTTTTATATGAACTTACAAATGATCAAGACTGTTGAAGTTGCGACATCTTCCGACAATTTAGTTGATGAACTTATGGACTGAAGAGTGGTGCCGGCTAGGGTCGATCCATCAAACAAAATTTTCTCTTGTAATTTCAATTTATTCCACCGGGCCACCAACCTTTTATCTTCTTCCTCTTTGCTACGAATCCCCGAGTACACACATTTCAAAAGTGATTCTGCAGATAAATCATTTTAATCGATATATTTTCGAGACAAACCAAATATTATATTTGTACAAGCAATACAGCCAAGCAATTGGGGATTGGAAAGTTGGCAACACAGTATTCAATCAAAGAAGTAATAATCTTTGCCAACTTAATTAAAAAATATCCAATATAATCAGGGCGTTGCTTTACAACATGAGAGAGAACGTAGATTTTATTCTACAACTGACATCGTACGATGTTTGCCATAAGACACAGTATTATAAACTCATAATGTTTACACAATATAAAATAAGACAAATTGCACAACTATAATAAACACTTGTTTATACATTTTTGGAGTATAAATGGTGATGTAAGATTTTGGACGATCCACGAATACTTGCTATAACCACTTCCTTGGTTAAAGATTTTGGTAATCCAAACCGCTGTCTAAAATCTTCAAAGAACTTAAGTATATATAAAGAACTTTATAATTCCCCTGTCTGTAATAATATTCCCTGTCTGTAATAATATTGTGTACACATACGACCAACCTTTGCCATCCTCATCCAGACTATTAAGCTTTTAGTAAGTATAAGACTTGTTTTTACCCCACCCACCTTTTCCAACTTGGACGTTATTTTTTTCCGTCTGTTCAGTTTTAACTGCTTCTTTGATAATTCCCACGTCGAATTGAATCTCTTCAATTAATTCACGCAGAGTCTCAGCTTTCATGAGACCCACAGAGTTCTCAGAATTGCAGCAGGAGGATTTTCCAACTCCGAAAATCTCTTTCCTTAGAATGGCATTCTCTGCCTTGAGCTCCTCTAAACTTTGGGTGATTTGTTTTAGCTCGGATCTCATTTCAATAAGCAAAGTTTCCCTATGCTCAAAACGTAAGGGTATAAATTCAAGATTGAGATCATTTGATATCTTTGGAAATAAAATATAACGAGGGTTTGTGTAGCCCATAATGAACGGCATTTATTGTTAAAAAGGCAATAATGGGTACTTACATTTTGGATGCGATAATTAATGCTGCAGGACTTTGAAAGATTTAAATATTATTGAATATTTTCCAATCCCTTTTTACGAGGCTACTATATACCATAAATATTACAAAAGTATCTATGTATAAGTTGAGCAAAATAAAATGCTTCAAAAGCTGAGCTAAACTTCGGCAGGCTCAAACTCCTTATGGTATAAAATGAAACTGTATATGGAAAAAGTTAATACTGACAATGAGCCTCAATATATTTTTGTGAGCTGGTGCTAAAGTAAAATTGTCCTTGTACTCTTTCGACTTTTTTCTTGCTTCCTGTACTTTATCCATTTCCTTGAGAATGTTTGAAGTAGCTTTGCGTTCCTCTCTTATCAAAATGTTGTCCTTAGACATACAAGTTGAGGCAGACGTGCTTGTAGACAAAATTCGTGTAAGTACAGTGCTCACTTCTTTCTTTTGGTTTCCCAATGAACTCTCCCCCCACAATGTAAACCAAATGAAGCACTTGTAAAAACTTTAAGTCAACATTTAATTTGTAGTCTTCTACTGTAATTCGAGCATTTTTGCTAAGAAAGATATTTTTTCCTTGGTTCAATTCAAATGGATGACGGTGTAGTATTTTACCAAAATTTATCAGTCTCTCAATGCCAATCAGACATTTTTTGTTCAACATTGTGCTAAATGCTTTGGCCCTTTGAATCGCCAATGAAAGAGTGCCTGCTGGATGAGGAAAATATGGACTCAATAATATTTTAGTACACAACATAATCTGGTCCTTTCGAAATCCTCACTTGGGGTAATTTATAACCAACTTTTATTTAAGTGACTGTGAGTTGTGACTGTGAGGCCAGCCCATTTGATTACTCATGCCAGGATTAATTAATTACCCAAACGATAAATTTTTTGGATAACTTACCCTTCAATCATTTGCTCTGGGATAAGATGATTGCAGGTTGGATTTCTCAAAAATTATTTACCGAGAATTTTCCAATGGAGCCAATTTTTTTGTCTGAAATAAATTTTCAAAACGGTAATATCCGATTTTTGGGAAATCCCAGTAATCCTGTAAGATTCATATAACTCAATGAAGTAACAATAAATTTTTGGTAACTTTTGAAACAGCTAAAATGAAAACAAAAGCGGTTCGCTTCTTCATCTTAATCCCAGATGTGATTACCATTGGCTGTAAATGATTAAATCCCGTACGTTTGCACATAGGAAAAGAATTTTTCCAATTCCAAATTAAATTCTCCGACAAATCAAACACATTGCCAAGGATAAGGAACAGAGCCAATTCCACCACAAAAAATCCCACTGACCAAAATCCAAAGAAGGAAACTATTGGGATAGGAAAATAGACTCCAAGCTTGACTGTCGTGTAAATAAATGAGCAGTGACTAACAAATACATATAGAACCACAAGACCAAAAAGCTTTTCAGCAACAACCTGATTGGAGCGTAAATTTAATATTTTTAATTGCGTGTATAGTTTTATTAGCGCAGTTGTTCGTTCCAAATAGCGGAAGCTATTTTGGGCTCGAATAATTGTTGTCATACGCCTGTTCAAAGGAAAAAATGGCGTACATTTTAGACAACTTCAACACTTAAATTTCAATCTAATAAATTCCAGGAATTTAGTACCTAAACTTTTTTAGCCAAAATACAGCTTGGAGTGTGAAGGCCACTACGGTAATGGCCGAAATTGTAATCATATAATTTGAATTTAAAAGCAAATATGCTTCCACGCAGGTCCATATAATCTGAAAAATTGGATGAATTTGAATGGAAAGGGGCAGTTCTGAGCTCAAATACCTCCGCTGGAGTGGATCATGTAAATATAGTCCTGCCAATATTATGCTGCTTCCACTCAAAATAATCCACAGGAAATACACCAACAATTCCATTAGATTAAGCTCAATGATTTTCTTGCTGGGCTGACACAAACCTTTAAATTAAATAATTTTTTTTAAAAACCATATCAGCATTTTCAAGAAGTTTTTTTTAGAATTTTCACGTTACATTGGTTTTTTGATTTCAATTTTTCAATATTCTTACCTTCTACAGCTTTAAAATTCAAAATGGCGTTAAAAATTCCACAAAATGAATTTTCTTCCCTCCACAAAACAAATTTGAGTAAAAGACCCAGAGTGTGCAAGAAACAGAAATAAATATCCAAGACACGACTCGTAACTTCTTTCTTTTCGTTTCCTAATGAAGTCTGCACCACAATGTAAAACAAATGAAGTACTTGAACAATTGTTAAGCTCACACTTAAGTTGTAAAGTCTCCTAATTCGGAGATTTTTGCTGGAAAAAATTCTTTTCCTCTGTTGGTCCAATTCAAATGGATGAAGGTGTAGTATTTTACCCAAAATATGCAGCCTGTCAATCCCTATGAGACATTTTTTGTCCAACATATTCTGCTAAAATCGTGTTTGCTCCTCCACCGCCAATGAAAGAGTCACTTGATGAAGAAAAATATCCATTACCAATAATATTGTTTAAGTAATATTTTCGGTTCTTTCGAAATCCTCTATTCAGATAATTTATTGCGAAAATTAACTAATTGACAATTGAGCGTGTGAGTCTTTAAATAGATTCATATTCTGTCCATGATTAATTAGTTCCTCAATTACTCAACTTCCCCAACAAAAATTCACCATTTATCGACAATCAATGTAATTTGCTATTGCAAAGGATAATCATCGCGAAAAATTAATTTTCCAAAAGAGATAGACGACGAACTAAAGTACCCTTGAGTAATTAACAATAAGGAAACTAATTGGTAAATGAAAATTAACTACAAGCCACACCGTCCTTTAAATAATTTTGTTGAGCAGTGACAAAGAAATGCCATTAGAAACGTGAGTCCAAATAAATCTGGAACAATAATCATAAATCATAATATGTATTAATGAAATTATAAATAAAATATTTCTATTGTGTGCGTTTTTATAAGCGCTTTTATTCTTGAAAAAAGTGAGAGGTAATTCAAATGTTGGTGCACATTTGAGAAATGAATCGATAAAGTTAAATAATTTTGTTCCCATATTTCTCCTTTATTAACTTTTCTGTAAATAAGTATTTGATCCTATAAATTGTTTTTTAAAAAGGATAATTAACCGCAAAAATATTTCCTGGATTTAAATGCCACGTGGAGGTGAGCCTTTATTATAATCAATTATTTTACTCCAACAACGGACATTTAAATACATGTGAAGCCGTGAAATAAGACTACCGAATTTTTTTCGACCAGTGCTCCTCAAGCTCGTGCATAAAAAACCTATTAACCTAAATGGTCTCATCTATTTTTTTGATTCGGCCGATCATTATTATTGAACAGTTGAAATTACTTATCATCAATCATTGGTACTATTCCCCGCTGCAGGTGATTCCAAGTTACCCGATACCGGAATAAATCGGTTCAAGTTACCCGAATTTTTCGGATGAAACTGCAAATTACCTGATGCAACTTAGCCGATACCCAATGCGGACCGGCAAGAAACTCGAAGACCCGATGAAAAGCGGGTGCAATCTGTCCTATAATTCGGGTGTGCGTTGTTGTACCGAATTTTTTGGGTGCAAGGCTGCCAAAGAGAAAAAAAGGTGGCGCAATTACCCGACCTTAGCCTGCAAGATACCCGATTAGCTGAAAAAATCGGGCCAAGTTACCTGATAAAACCGGGTGAAGTTGCAAGATACCCGATTTTCGAAAATCTCCAATCCACCCGAGTTTCCTTACCGGGTGCAAGTTACCCGAAATACGATTTATATCGGTTGCAAGCCACCCGAATCGTTAAATATCGTGTAAGAGTTACCCGAGTCGCATCGAGTACAAGTTAAACGAGTCGCATCGGAAACAAGTTACCCGAATCGCATCGGGTACAAGTAACCCGAATCGCATCGGATACAAGTTACCCGAATCGCATCGGGTACAAATTATCTGAATCCAATTAAATTTTTCCATCAAGTTAGGCCTAGGATGCAATACCTCCTGATATTCACTACAACTACGGAAATGTCCTCTTATCACAGAAATTTATCGTTTCCACAAAGTAAAATTTTTGGAAACAAACCAGTGCAACCATGATTTTGATTATGTTTGGTCGTGTAAATAAATTGTAGATATCTTATTGATTACAATTCCTCCCTTTACGCTCCCAAAGTTTGTAAACAATTGGATAGGATAGATAATTGGAATCGTCCAGCCTGTGTCCAAGTTTTTTTAAAATAAGTATTATTTAAAAATTTCAGAACAACAATAATTGTTATAGATTATATTATAGAGTTCCTTTTTAATAAATTTAATTTTTGCCACATGAAATGAGAATGGGCTAGAAAGCTCCATTTATATGATGATTATGCGGATGATCCACTGTTATAAGTGCAGTCGCATAAACATGTATGTGTGTAAAAAGCGCACAACACAAAATTTTCTGCAATTTTTCATTTGTGAAATATAGTAGTAAAATATGTTGGACAGTATGACAGCATATGAAATGTAATCCTAAACTGTTAAACAGTGATGTTTAAAAAATTAGGTGGTTTATGTACCTATAATATCGCCTTTCGAACCAACAATTTGTTTGCTAAATTTGTGACGAACGAATGATTCCACATGTATGTAAAAAATCTCGCAAATAGCTTCAAAATTTTCGAACTACAATAACCTAGTGATTCACGTGCTTTATTGCTAAAGATATGTAATTATAAAAGAATATTGAAACCATGGGGAGTAGGGCAATAGCGGGTAACTACTGGTACCTTAAGAAGTACTAATCCAAGTAACTCCCAGAAGGGGCATGATCCACGTGAACACTTCAGTCACAGGACATATGACGAGAGGGGAGGAAGTGCGAGGATATTCAGAAATTTTAAGCTAGTGGGCTACACGTTTGCATTCGTTGAGAATGAGAACATGAAAAATGTTGAGCTTTCAGTTTGGTGTAAGAAGAATGTCTACTAAGAATGATTTCTACTCCAGAAACTGTTTTACCAGATGGTAGATCAATGCTTTACCTGTGAAACTATGCTGTCATCACAAACCGCAAGTAAGCACCACCATAAGTAAAAACATGGCAAAAATAAATCATACCATTGAATATATTGTTTAAACGTATATGATGTTTATAATTTTAATTTCAAGCACGATCAAAACAGATCCCACTTCTGGTTGGCTCATAAAGCCAAATTTGCGGAACTGTACAGATGTGTATACGTTTTTGCTTGTTTACCAAGCAAATAACAGTTGAAAACCCAAGCACGTAACAATAGTGGAATTGAAAGTCAGATTTCAAAGGGTTTTCCTATAAATTACGATCGACTCTGTTAACCTTCTTAATGATATCCAACGTAAATCAATTTTAATTATAATGCATATAGTTTGAACGTTTCATTACAATTAATTTTTGTTTCCACACAATAATTATATCAAATTTACATGTACACTTTAAATCGGGATGTTACATGTGCTAGAAACAATTTGCTAGAACAACTTTTTTATTTTATGACTTAGTTTGTCGTCTACATATTTAACTAACATGTACCATGTGTGCAGCGTACTGTACACAAAACCACGAATTTGCTTGTACCTATGATTGATAAAGACATCAATTTTCTGCGTGTGCTGCGTCAACACACAATTTATACAATATGGAATAAAAGTTACTATGATAAAATGCAAATATTTGAAATTTCCAAGGCTTGCACTACTACTACAAAAACTGAAGTCACGAAACCTTCAGCTAATTATTATGTATCCATAAGTTTTCATATCCGCGGTATAATATAAAATGGTACCTATTTAATACTAGAGTATTTTTTCTTCAACTTAATTTTTTTAAGGCGATTTACATTAATTTCATGGAAGCTGAAATATTTAATTTGCAAGTTGTAGTTTTAAATTGGAAGCTGATGTAAGTTGATGGAAGCTTGAGTATTTAATTGATACCTACGGTATTTAATTGAAAGATGCAGTATATCGTTAGTCACCATTTTGATTTTTAACTTTTGACGCACTAAAAATTATTACTCACTCTACTTAAGTCCGTCTCTTTCCCAAATCCAATTTCCTTCATATGTACTTTTACTTGAAAAAATATCAAAGCTGTAAAGAATAGCAAGGCTGATATTTTTCCTTCTTGTTGGCGATCTTCGTGTAATTGCATAATTTTTGAAGATTCTCCTCTTGGCATCCGACCAGAACAGTCGCAATTAAAATAGCTCTGTACATTCCTAACATTTCTAAAATACCAGGAATTGGAATCTAGTGTATCTAAGGGTAAATGCAAAAAAATAC
>JAQFXU010006284.1:0-10464 GCA_034693705.1 Spatulosminthurus flaviceps | reverse complement strand
TTTTTAGAAACTACGTCCATGGCCAATGCTAATCAATTAGGGACGGAATTTAACTTTGAACTTCAAAATAATTATGTCATCTTGAAATCCAAACATTTTAATCAAGAGCCTCTCGTAGCCACGTGGAGTGGCGGGAAATTTCCTTTCTACTTTTCCCTACGGAGAGATGCCAGTATGAAACATGTGGCCAACTATATTATTGAGCCTGATACATTGCTCTAATTATAATTACAATGTTCAGTAAATATTCTCCATGTTAGTATTATATTTTGTAATTTTGTTTGTTATTATTTTGGTCTTGGGGCATATTATTTAATGTACATAAGTTAAAGTTTCTTCTAAATGGGCCTTTTGCCTCCGCATTTATTTTATGTGTATTCAATGATGCAATGAAATAAAAATTATGAAATCACATATATTTGTTTTTTCTAAATTCTACCGGCAATTAAAGTACAAAGAAAAAATTTCCAAGGTTCTTCAAAGAACTTCGGTAGGCTCAAAGCATGTGTTAAAAAAACGTTCATCGAGACCTACAGCACTTAGCGACTTGCAATTTGAAGCAAAGGATGTAATTATAGCTAGATACCTCCAAATATTTTTAAGCAAGCATAATTTTCTATGTCTGTCCCCATAAGAGCATTTCACCATAAGTGCTGCTTTGAGCTGATAGTGCTCTTACAGAGAGAGAGAGAGAGCAAAAAATATTTTACAAAATTTCGAACTTTGAG
Source organism: Spatulosminthurus flaviceps (assembly GCA_034693705.1). NCBI lineage: Eukaryota > Metazoa > Arthropoda > Collembola > Symphypleona > Sminthuridae > Spatulosminthurus > Spatulosminthurus flaviceps. The sequence continues at coordinate 9,736 of JAQFXU010006284.1, read as the reverse complement.
CGCCCTATCACTTTCATCCTGTCAAAAATTTGGAATAAATATTTAAGGCTTTTGAGGATTTCCTCTGTTATTCTAAATTTTAATACCCAAAATGTTAATAAAAGGAAGAAATCTAACCGTGTTATTTTGGGGGTGGTGTATTTTCTCCCAATGTCCGCCACTTTTCCCTCAGTTTACTCCTCACTTTCTTAACGTCACCAAGTTAACTAATTGTAAGTCGGTGCATGACGCATTATGTCGGCAGAGCCTAAATGCCGCATGAAGCCCCGCCTCAGGGCTCAGTGTGGCTTGACTCGCCAGCAAGTAATAATAACAGGAAGCTTGTGCGCCCGAGGCAGTTCACTATCTCCGCAAAGCATGGTGAACATATGAAAATTTTCCAGCTCATCCTCTAAATGAGTTAGAGGACTGTAGAGGAGAAGAGTCAATCAACGCTTAATTTGTAGTTCGGAATTTGGGCTCATAAGTGGTAAATGAACATTCTCCTAAAATTGTGCACTTTAAGGGGAAACTCTTGGACAGATCACTTAAACACTGCTCTATACTAACAATATACAACAATTAGATTCAGCCATATTGGTGAAATAATTGGAATACGTGGTTATTTGAGATTAGTTTATTTTTTAAATATACAACAATCACACCTTTATCTCTCTCAAACGTAGTTATACACAATTTGAATGTCTGTCTATAGTATAAATGTTTCAATAAAGACTCGTTCCTGCTTTGAGAAAACATGTTTATATGGTTAACTCATTTGCAACATTCCAGAACAAGATAAACATTTTCCTGGCTGTAAAAGTTCTTATTGAACTTCATATGATAACCTGTTTAGTTTAATTGAATAAATAAATGTAGAATAAAACCGTGCTCATGGCAGACTAATTGAGAATATAATTAAATTTTTAACCTTAATAACCCAAGGACAAAAGTTTCAGGAAAAAGAATCACGGAGAATTCATATTCAGCCCACAGAAAGTAAAGCTTTGAATTAAAAAATTGTACGAATTATTATTAGAGAATTTAAGCATTAATTTGCGTCTCAATTAGTCTAAATCAATCCAAGTTGGTTGTTCACTGGAACTTTTTTCCTTGCCCCAGAAAACGACTGGCGAGGTCGTTTTTGGCCGTTGAAGGTACCTAAAATTCCACCCACGCAAAAAAATATTCACTGTCCATTGAGACTAAAGTGGCATCCTGCTTGAAAACTTGACTGACCATTTGCAAACTTGAGTATTTATTGACTACCTTGAATCCGACACTTCAAAGTTCGTCCAGTAATTTATTGGACATGGTACTCATGTATTTACGAGTCTCACGCGGAGATTTGACTGACTGTTTTTTTTACATTCACGTGATTCTTCTGTTTATGTCCTTCACTAATGTTTCCATTTTCATAGCATCCGTGATTTATCACATACTTGGAACGTTTGCATTTATGATAATATTAAAGCAAGTCTACTATATTATATTGGAGTACATGATGGAATTGTGAAGAGTGGCGGGTGTCTTTGTTGCTTTTAACTTTTAACCTACTTTTGGTTGCATCCTTACTTACTAGGATCCTGTACTTGAGGTTGTAGATTTGGCGGTTACTGTTACTGAGTTCAAGTTATTTTTAAAACTACTCAACAAATAGCCTCCTTCCAAAACTCTAGTACTTCTTGTGAACGTGAATAGTTGTTAAACTTTTCGTAGTATATACACTCATAAACTACATGCCTACAACAGGTGCGCATGTTCGTGGGTTATTTAGCAAGAGTTTTGTATTAAACTGACAACTTGACAAGCTTCGGGTTTATTAGGGTTGTTGGTTATTTGTTGTGTACACTAAAAAAAATAATATAAATACTGGAATAACTTACCCACGAATCTTATATTGTTAGGCCAATAAACTTATATTAACCTACAGTCCACTCAACATCCGCAATGAAAAATTTATGTATAAATTATAAAAGTTAGCTTATTTCGTACAAAACTATTTTATGATGTTCCATAAGACCAGTGCATGAGATAACTTTATGTTTTACTGAGTTCATGGACCTACGAACAGCGGGGCTGTATTTAGTGCTGCAACATCGACCTCAAGTTACTTAAAACCTTGTCGTACGTCGCACAAATTATCTCCATGAACTGTACATCTGTTCTTCAAGACTGAGGACACTGGTCACAACCTCCAACAACCTACTTTACCATTATTCTCGTTTTATTCACTTCGCCTTTGAAAACAGTAGAATTAGTTCGTTCTCCTAAAAAGCCAACTTATTCGACAGGGTTTAATTAATGTACCGATAGTGCGCAATACCGGAACATTGAATCGCTATGGAGTCTAATGCACGGTTTCGGGATTCCGTTCGCCGTTACTGCGAAAGTGTAGTTCCTGACACTGACGTAACGGAACATGAAGTGGCTATTGAATCCGGACCTAGCACGGATATGGAAGTTCATGAACCATGGGATGGGGACACAGAATTGGTAGAGCATACAAATGTACAAATTAGATATGTCATAACTAATTCCGAATCCAACATGAAGAAGGCTTTCTGTGTTGCATTGGGTCCCGCCAGAAATGGATTAAACTACTTTCAGTATTTTTGCCTGGCACATAAAGGTAATCTTATTGTCATGGCGGCAATTCGGGAGGTTCCTGCAGTTAGTGACTGTATAGACCGTATGGTCGCCCAAATTACGTACCTGCGCCGGTCTCCCCTTCTCTACTCACGATTTTCGGAGCTTCAGGAAATCTAATTAGGCCAGTGATAACGCTGGTGCGCGTACAAGGATGCACTAAGTCGCTATGCTGAGGTTTTTCAGCATCAATGTTTTTATCCATAAACATGCGGGACATGAGACACATTGGTGGGGTTGACTGATACTTTTTTGCTTTCATGGTTTCCGGGATAATATTTTTGCATCCGTCCAGACTGTTCTGATTGAAGCTCGAAGTATAGCTTCTGCCTCCCGCGCAGTTCCACCACAATGTTTGGTGAACTCCGATCTAGTGCTTATTTTCAAAATTTTGCAACCCGTTTGATAAGCTTTCGTTATTTGGAAAGGTGACTATTTGGACACCTGTAAGGCAATCCATGTCATTACAGAAACATACAAAAGTGAATAATTCATTCAAACTGTACGTCATATACTCATTGCCGTACTAGGCACTAATGACCTATGCTATTTAGGAATACCATGTAATATAATATACAACGGGAATTGAGAGTTCGTATTTTTTTTAACTTCCAGTGATCCATTAATTGTCCATTGAAGGTGATGGTCCTTTAGAATATTTCAAGATTACTATCCTTCAATGCATGGCAAAATATCTAGCACAGGGTCTCAATGACGACAATCTTGTGTTTCAAACCATTCTGAATCCAGTAATGCAACACTACTTTTTTGATACACATCGTGAAGGTATTATTAAACTTAAAATTATGAAACTCTTTGGTCTGCCAACTTGGTCTTTGGACATGCCAATTATTTAACGATGCATAATAACTTCATGCTGTAATCCTAAATTTTTATTTGTTAAAACCACAGAATTACCCAATAACCCATTCAACCTTCCAAGCTCAGACGCTGCACCTGAATCTTTCCATACAGCGTATCCGGAAACTAATTCACTGATAAGTAGTGGCAGCAGTCCCGAAAGTGCTAGGGCAAATTCCTCGGTCTATACCAGTCGGATAGCCAGCAAATTGAAGGAAGTTCGAATTGACACCAATGTCAGTCCCGTCACAGAATATAGTTGCTATAGCCTAGAAAATGGACAAATAAGATTGGAGGAGAGAGAAATGCTAGACTCGTAGGCAAATTTTGGCGGAAAAATGAAAGTAGGTATCCCCCACTCTTCAAAGCGGCTAAAATAGAATTCAACAGGGTTTCTTCATCAGCTTCTGCGGAGAGAAGTTTCAGCTTATTCGGTAAATGGCAAACAATTTGCCGAGCTAATCTGTACATCTCACTTATATGTGCCATGGCTCTTATGTATGAGCATATGCTCCTAACGGATGAATCGGGGGACACAGATGTGCAAGATTATTTAACTTACGGCTGAAGAGAAGATGCTGGGGCGCAGGGGTGAATTCAATTCCATCCAAAATAACCACTCATCATCTGCTGAAGATAGCCCGGAAAATTTGCAAACGTGATGACGACGAATCAGGTGATACGTCAGACTCGGATTACAATGAAGAGGATAACGAGAATCTCTTGTTCTGGTCACATGCATTTGGGTTGGACCCCGTTATGGATGATGACTTGTGTCCAGTAGTTTATGGTGCTGAGGCTTTCAACCGAAATAAAGCTGGTTGCGTTGCTGTTGCTTGAACTCCCTGGCGAATCGGACGAAATGGTACAAGAGCTTTGCCATTCAAGTTTAACTGATTTGACGGAGTGTCAGGCTCCAAGGAATTAGTTTCGTTGAACCGAGACGAGGAGCCAAATTATAAGACATGGTAACGGTTGATAACATACGTAAAGAAGTAAATAACTTTGTTACGAAAATGAAAGTAGCAGAAAGTTACATAGGTAGTCACTGAATTAATGTTGGATAAGTTTAAATGTAAATCTTTACCTGAATGAAATAAGCCGAGAACACTGATGTCGTGTAAAATAATATAAAGAAGCACTGTCATGTACTTGTAGCCGTAACCAGTATAGAAAGTCCTCCAACTTTTGGCGCCGTTAAAAAATGTAGAAGTGATAAAATGTATGGCCTTTTGTTGAAATTATGGAGAACAAATACTGTCCGATTAAACCCTCCAAATTGGCCTCAGTGTTCACACCGATCTCTCCTGTACCACTAGAACTGGTAATACCAGATGAAGCCGTTTTATATGTTCGTAGGAATCCACTAGTTCCTAAACCTAGTTAATATTCACGACATTATCATTTAACTGTTAACCAGGAACCACAACCAACCTTGATAAAGTAAACGGGAAGAAGTAACTGAATTATGGAAATCGTCAATTTACATGTTTGTTGGAACTTATCAATAAGAGCTACCACACTAGTAAAACTACAAAACAGAGAAGATGTCATAACTTTATTGGTGGCAGTCAAAGTCCATGCTCACATCACTCTTGCAAATGTGAGTTTTGGGTGAACTGTTTGAATCAATTCACTTACAAGCATCCATATTTGTATTTCACCCCCTTAGGTATGGGTTTTACATTTTTAATAGATTACTACTATCATGTAAACACCCTTTTGCTATATTGCTAGCCTGCAAATCCATATTTGGATTTTTTAAAACAATCATATTTTTGGATTTTCCTCCAATTTCGGAATTTGCCTTTTTCAAATGGGATTTAACATGGGAATTTCAATCTTTTACAGGTGGCCCCCTGTAAAAAGCAAATTTTCATATTTTTTGAAACACTTTCTCATAGCATCAAAAATTACTCGTTAGGCCTAAATAGTGTTCAGGAAGCCATATACGCAGCACATATGCTTTATACATTCAACCCCTTGATGCCTACAGTAAAGTAGGAGTATATATTAGGAACAGCATTCACACCAACAAACGAAACTAATTTGATGAAAAAGTTCGAACATCGTAAGTACTTGATGGAGATGTTAAAATTTCTTCAAGGGCCTGCATCACCAAAATATTGGAAGCTGAAATATTTTCCAAAATTCTATCCGTGCGCCTTCAAAAAAGCTTTTTGAGGACGCATATAAAATTTTAGACGCTTATTCAAATTTCTTCCATCCGAATTTATTTCAATTCGAATTTTTTCTCTCCGAATTTATTTTACCCCAGTTTAAATACCTATTAAGTATTTTTAATTGGTTTTTCCCGTAATTTTTCGGTCTAGCGGGTGTCACTGGGAAATATAGCGGATTAAAGACTTCGGACAAGTCCTGCTGTTCTTCAGGGAAATAAGCCTCAACTACAGCAACCATTGTATCAGTATAAACCCTCTGTTTTTCAAATAATCTTTTCCCGACTGACGCTGGATTAGGGTTTTGCAGCTTTATTTCGTAAAGCTCAACGTTGTTTGATTCAAATTGTTCCAAAGTATTAATTCGCGATTTATGTGCACTAAAACGCGAGTTAGTGATTAAAGATGTAACAGACGGAAGTTCGGCAAACTGCAGCATCAAAAGATTTCGCTTATATTCTTCCCTTATAGACTTCTTTGAAATAAGCGTAGTTCCTTTTGTTTGATATTCTAACGCTAACTGACTGAACACTTGACCAATGTCATGCAAAAATGCTAAAGCGGTAAGAAAGGCAGGGTTTTTCAGATCATTTAATATTGATCTAGCTGTTTATTTGATATCAGCATTAAAAGTCTAAGATGGGGCGTTTGCAACTTTCTGAAATGCCGTGACTATGTATACCCAGTTAGTTATAAAAATAACAAATGCTCTAATATTTGCTGAAACCCATCGAATTTTGTGAACCTTTTTTATGGTATAAGGCTGTATACCATTTTCAACACTAATCATAAAAAATTTGGTGGCACTTATAAAATTTTGGTAGGCAGCGGGTCTTTGCTTAAAAGCTGTTTCAAGTTCCAGCCCCCTCAGACCTTGGTCATAAAGTGTAAAACACATTATAGACATTTTATGATATATCGAATCTCGATGGTTTGAAATGTTCTTTTTGTTCTCATTAATTCGATTCTTTGGATGAAGGTTTAAGTAACCATCTTTCATAATGTTGGTTAAAAATTTGGGAGAGTCGAATGTTATTCCTTGTTTTAGCAGCTTATTACACAATTAGCAACGAAACAGGTTTGTATCTGATACAAATTCAAACCAATAACAGCTGTCCGGTCGAAGGACTTCTTTTTCTGCTATTGGTCTCCCAGGTATACTACGAATACGTTGAAGAAAATCGTCAGTGAAACGATCACAATTTGTCCAAATATAGGGCCAACCTCCATCGAGATTACTCTCAAATTCAATCTGTGATAACGTTGATACTAATAATCCCTGGCCTTGGTCATTTGTAGTTACGTCGTTTTCGGTTCCGTCAATAACTACTTCATAATAAAATGGGATATTCGATTCATTAGGGTTTTCAACTGTAAATCGTTAAAAGCTTTCTCGTTTTCAGCTAATTCCAATTTTTGTCGAAATGTTTCGTCTTCTGTTACAGCTAAAACTCTATTAGCATCATCGTTAGTGTAACTCAAGCATTTAAAATTATTTCCTTCACCATATATATACTCATAAGGCGATTCTCGTTCTTCTTGATCGCCCTGGATGTGAAATTTAAAACCTGACTTGCAGGAGTTTGGCCTACCTGGTGTTGGGACGGTTTTTAACCACAATTGAGGCTGCATTGGCAGAATTGCTTTCTCTGTCCGACTGGAGTGACGGGACGTACTTCTGTCCAACTCAGATTCAACATTCCAGTAGCGTATCAAAAGGTGCTTATTAGGGACATATTTGTAATAAGTGGAAAAATAATCACAATACTGAAACATTGTTTGGGAGCCATAAATATAAAAATCCTGCAGAAACTGTGTAATAAGATTTTTCATTTCCTCTGTTACTTTTGTCTTAATGAAAAAATTACCATTCCTCTCAAGCTTGATTTTGTTAAAGGCATTCGTATTTGTAGAATAAATCAAACCTACAGCCATAGGGTAATCACTATCGAGGCTAATCATAGGTTTCTGTGTTACACGACCGGTAATAACTAGCTCACACTTCTCAGAATTGAAATTGATATTATCATAGCCCGTGCCGATTACATACAACCCATTAATATTTTTTAACCGTACTTGACGTTTTTGTCGCTCTGTCCGCAGGAGTTTTAACTACGTAACGAACCAACGAAATAGATTTTTCAAATTACTCCCTTCGTTGTCATTTGACTCTATCCTTCGTTTAATTAAACAATTCATTCAAGTCGTATTTTCATAGCTCAACATAACACACTAAAACAAATAGCACGCAGTAACAAATACTTCCCTTAGTCGTTGACTAGACAACTTATATAATTAGCGTTTTAGAAATTCAACTTACTTTGGGTATTGAGGCATCATAGTTATCATCTCCATCTATGATTATTACTGTAGTCACAAGTTGTGACAGAAGTTATCTGTAAAATAATTAAATGCTTACATAAAAATTGTTATTCTTGAGATACAACTTAAAAGTAATATCCCGTTGGTTACTCCTCATGGCTACTGTAACGTTTAGCATTGAAGCTTTCTTTTCAAATAGTCACACTTGTTGTATCGTTAAATTGAAGAAAGGAAATTATTGAATGGACAAATGATAAATGATATTTTTATTCACTGTAATTTTATTCACTGGAATCTCCAAATACACGAAATTGTTAATAAGGATTAACAAGCCCAATTAATCAATGCACTAGCATGAGATGCGTCAACTGAGTAAACTGATCAGAAGTTTGTGAATACGACTTCATGCGTTTTAAGTTTGTGCCACTTCAGCCAACTTTGCAGGCACTCTGCAAAATCGTGGCAAATACTGTGCTCCCAATACTTATGAAATTTAAACATACTCGTCACGTTTGTATCGAGTATGCTGCCGTTCACACATGCTACACGTGATTAGCACAGTTCCACAGTTCTGAGAACATGTTAACTAACTGCGCACAAGTTTCTAGTTTTCAAATAAGTAGCAGTAGACGTAGTATAAATTACGGGATCCAGAAGCACTGTTCTACATGAAGTGTACAAATGAATGGACAAAATTTTTGCATATGCAGATGATTATTTTTTATGTTGTAGATAATAAAATTATTGTGTGTATAATGCAACTATATGCTATTATTGCATGAACATTCCTCGGATTTTGTGCTTGAATCCATGATAAAGGATGTTGTAAGGGCCGCTATGAACCATTCAGGACTTTTATGTAGAGGGGTTGATTTTACACAATGCCATATCTTTCACATATTTTCGACAGGAATAAAAGCCTGACCTATACATTTTAGTCTTCAATGACTATCATTCGAAATCCTAAGGATTGGGGAAGTCAGGGACTCATTTGGTTTTCTTCATTAACATTCAGACCCGAAAACGTACAAGTCCATAAAAAACCTTCAATTTAGAACTAATTTTGGAAGTGCTGGCTCATAAAACCGACTATTGACTGTAGAACATACTACAAATTCGTAATAATTCGAATTGGTGGACGAGGCTGCATTAAAGGTTTAAATCATAAAGAAGTTTCTTACTCGAATAATTAAAGTTGACTTTCACAAATTTCAAGCCGATGCATTTTAATAGGGTGTTCAATCTTCTTCCATTTCACGTTGATGTCCAAAATATGATGGCTTGGCCATAGTCACTTCAAAAAGGAGGCAATGCTTTTGGAACATTTGTCAGCTGCTCCTAATTCTTTCAAATTTATTCGAACTCTACCGCCTATGTAATTTTTGCATTCCCCCATGCATCGGCATATCTCTTCAGTTCAATGCATCAGTCCAAAGTAAAGTTGAACGTCAATTCCATGGGTAATTTTTACAAATATTTACAACAACTTGTTTAACCAATGCAATGTCAAAAATGCAGCAAAGTAAATAATCCTGTTTATGGTGCAATTCTTTAATATTTTGCATATATCAAGAAAATCATATCATGGGATTCCTTCAAACTAGAGCTGGGGCCCGGTCCAAATTTCAGACCCGAACCCGAAGATGACCTCTCAAAATTTTTAGCGGCCCGACCCGACTCGTCTGCTGGTTGAAATTTCTCAACCCGAAAAAGCCCGGCTTGATTTGAGCAGAACCCGAACCCGG
>JAQFXU010006283.1:0-10468 GCA_034693705.1 Spatulosminthurus flaviceps | reverse complement strand
TCATATGTCTGAGCGGTCAGGGGAAAAACCCAGTGGGAAAAAACCCCTTTCCTTTAATACGAACTAAAAGCCACTCCAGGATTCGAACCCGGGACTCAGACGACACTCGTATACGAGTACTTAGCACACATCGCTATCAGTCGCCAACGATAATATTTGAATATTCAATTCAAGTCTTTCAATAAGTTTCTTCTCTCCAGGTGACATTAAAAAACAATGAGGATTCTGTGTATTTTTTTTCAATTTCACACTCCTCAGCTTAACTGTTAATGCCTCAAGAGCTGGGGCTTCCAGCAATTTCTCCATTATTACGATAAAAACGAAAAAATGAAAAACGTGGAAAATAACAAATTAAAAGGGATTTTTCAATCATTATATGTCTTTATTCAGATGAAAAGTACTTTCTCCACATGTATCAAAGCATATATATGTATTTCTCAACAACCATACATCCGATTGATTCTCTGGATGTCAGTTGGCGTGAGGGTTTCACTTGCAAGTGTAACCCCTTCTTTCTTAGGAATGATAGTTGGGAAGTAATCATTGATAGCAAATTCAGTGGCCCTGTAGTGCATGATGCTGGCGTAGTCATAATCTAAACCAAAGGTGTCCACCTCCTTATCCGACAGTTTCTCAAATTGACGTAAGTGTTCTAATAACAGTTTTAAAGAAAAGAATGCTCAAAGGATTTTAAGAAATGTTGGGAAACATTCCATATACTCGTGAAGGTAGCATAAATCTGTAACTTTTTATGTACTTTTAAAACAATAATAACGGGAATGATGGAATTTGATAAAAAACCGACTCAGTGACTTACGGCAAGGGATATTTTCCCAATTAATGAAGACATAGTCATCTCTATCGGGTCGAGCTTGTTCATGATAAAATCCCAAAGCATGAATCGTTTCGTGGACTATAGTCATCCGATCCAGACAATGGGAATCCAAATTCAAATATTGCATTCCTGTCTCCTTCCTTCCAATCATGGACCAACATCCTCTGACATTGCGAACACGCCCATTCTGGTAGAACACCCAGTCCTTTTCGGTGGTTCTCCGAATGAATCTCACGCACGTGTTCCGTTCCAAATATAACAAATTTAGCTTAATCCAACTGCGTTCTTGAGGGGCTAGAAATTTGATTGTGAGAATAATTTTATTATTGTTTTTGTTAGGAAATTTTGAATAAGAAATGTTATATACTGTATTTGGCTGCTGTGGAATTTTAGGCTTACTGAAAGAAGGGTCGAGTTCGTATGGAACTGTTCGATTTGGCCATCGGTAGTTTTCTCCAATTATGCCCGTACGTAGTTGTTCCTTAATCAATACCATGTCGTCAATGAGTGTCAAGGACTCGTCTGTAGGGTGGAAAAGAGGTTTTTGTATTTAAAAAAAAATTCCATTTTTTTTATTTTTTTTATTTTTGTATAAGTTGAGAATGTTTGTGGATCTTGTACGATTAGAAGTAAATTAATGTAAAAAGGGAGCAAGTCACCATCCAAAATTCGTGTTGTTTGCATTCGGCATGTTCGGCCTTCGCAAATGCCACTGTAGCAGTCGTAATAATAGTCACAGCTTTCTCCATCCGATTTGCACTGAGATCTAGAATGAGCAATGGGAGATACTGTGACGAGGATAAGGGCAAGGCTCGTAAAATATAAAGTCATCTTGACTCTAGGATGTTTTTCAGTTGAACTATTAGGATCAAAATGTGCCAGCAAGTTTTCGCAGTCTTTCTCAACGTAAATATGAGGATTAAAAAGTTTCAAGATTTAGTCGCATGTATTTATGTAGGATTTTTTCGAGGACAATTTAGGGGAACTTACGGCATGACTGCTAATTATATTATTATTATTCCTCATCTAATTGGCAATGTTGGCATGAGGTGACACTTCAGGTTGGAATATTGGGTTTTATGGTGGCAGGACAATTTAAGAGTTTTGCCGACTTTAATAATGTAGGTTATATTTACACAGGGTAGTTGCTCACATGTCCACCTGTGTGACAAGGTGGGAGAAAATCCACGAGGCATGTGTAAGGCCAAGACAGTTGTGAGTTAAAATATGAGGCTAAAAATATGAGGATATCAAACGTTTAGAGCGAATCCCTGCAACTAGTTGTAATGGAGTAACGAGTAACCTGGGGCAAATATGAGGGCAAAAATTACCATGGGAAAAAATTTGACCTGTTTGCCCCCATTTTCCAATTTTGCAAATTTTATGGCAATTTCTGCCCCGGTTTTGGCAAATTGTTGCCCGTGGAAATATTTACCCCACTGGCTTTTTTTTGCCCCCAGTTACTCTAGCAAAATTTGACGGCCAGGAAATTACTTGAGGCTATGTATAGGGTTTGTTGACGGCAGGGGGTGCATAGGGTGGTTGACGGCATTTTTTAATTTTGCAAATTTCTTCTAAACGAGTGAAATACCGGGTACATTTTTGAGACTATTTTGTTACCTAGAAACAGGACGAGTTTCCATGTGCTCCGAAAATTATGTTCGTAGACCGAAAATTTTCAACACACTAAAATGCTGCTCAAGAATCCTTTGTTTCTCTACAATTCAGTGGAAGTTGAGTCGAATCGGCTGGTGGCAGGACAATTTAAGAGTTCTGGCGACTTTAATAATGTAGGTTATATTTACACAGGGTAGACATGTCCCAGACATGTGGCCAGACATGTCTCACATGTCCACCTGTGTGACAAGGTGAGAGTAAATCCACGAGGCATGTGTAAGGCCTAGACAGGTGTGAAAACCTAAAATATGAGGCTAAAAATATAGGGATATTAAAGGTTTCGAGCGAATCCCTCCGACTATTTGCAATAGAGTTCCCTGGGGCAAAATGGCGAGTGGGGCGAAAATTGACACGGGGAAATAATTTGGGCTGCTCATAGAAGTCACTAGGCTGTTTTCGCCCCAATTGGCAGAATTGTTTTACAATTTTTGTCTCTTGGCAATTTTTATCCCACTGGCTATTTTTGCCCCGTGGCAATTTTTATCCCACTGGCTATTTTTGCTCCAAAGGTACTCCGTAGCAATGAAATTTCTAGCAAAATTTAACTCAGTCAGGAAATTTCTTTAGGCTCTGCATATGTATAGTGTTTGTTCATGAAGGGTGTCTCAACGCAGTTTTAATTCTGTAAATTTATTCCAAACGAGTGAAATACGGTCGCTATTTTTGGAACCAGAAATAGGATGAGTTTTCATTTGGCCTGAAAATTTTGTCCTTAGACTGAACATTTTAAACATGCCAAAAAGCTGTTCAAAAATCCTTTTATTTCAACATTTCAGTGGAAATTGAGTCAAATCAGGCTTTTGGTTCAGGATAGATACATACATCCGAAAAACCAAAATATGTACATGCATACACGTTTTTAGCATAATTCAACAACCATTAACTTTTTCCAGAATTTTCATTGCCATCAAAATACAGAGTTTCAGCCATGTACTCTACATGTTTGAATAATTACATAATCATATTTTACCTTTACGCGGCCTTGGCCTCAAATATTCCCCGTAGTTTTACTGAGAGTAATTTTAACTTGGATATCATGACTCAACTCCTGATAATTGGTCACAGAGCTAGAGTTTGACATGATGAAGATTGACAACACATTTAGTTTAGCTGTGAAAGCTATGTAGCCTTACACCGGTGAGAGTGAGAGAGTCCGGAGAGTGTGGAAATGTGGTGGACTACATGTGGTATTTTAATGGTAGGGGAAATAGTGGGGGAGATGTGAATGTGAATCTTATAATGTGGGAAAATATGGATAGGATCTCATCTCTATCTCTCTCCCTCTCACATTTAATGCCGAATAAATGAGCGTATTTTTTACTGTTTATTTTTTCATAATGATTGTAATATTTCTCAAATCATGATAATAATATGTGTTGAAATACACGGGGCATTTATTTACAAAGCTGGGATGGAGCGAGGATCCTCGGCTCTGAGTCATGCAATTATATCCTTCTTCATGATGACCATTTCTTAACACTATAACAACTGGCTGACTTCCTGGACGCATTTACTCACGAGGCTGGTTCTTAGGTCCGACTTCTTGGAAGGTAGGGAGAATAGCGAGAGAGGAAAGGCAGCTCCAGAAAACTTGCAAGAAGACACTTATTGTCCTGATTTTTGGAAATCCTTAATTTAAATTTATCACATTTAAGTTGATTATTAATATTTTTATGCAGAAAAATATTCTTTAGTTAAATATTAACTCTACTTGGGGTGTTATGATGCCTTTATAATCTCACAATCAGGCTATATACATACATATGTTGGCAATGCTGGCACTTTGGAACATTTGAGGTTCGGATGCTGTTTTTTGTGGTGACAGACCAATTAAAGTGTGTTCATGACTTCATTAAAGGAGAATAAATACACAAATTCCGTTCTGACCATGTCAAATATTATTTATACACACCTGAGTATTTTTACATGTTACGGCTGTAGAAAACTTTTGTCCACAAAGCAACATGAGAATATTTAAAAATTTTAGTGTGACTGTGACAGCTTTAAAAGCGTTAGACCTTGATTTCACTATTGAACTTAGCCATGGTTAAGTTAACTATAGTTAGTTTAACCATCCAAAAGTGAGCAATTTCACTGCGAAAATGGTTAAGTTAACCCTTTTTACTCCGATTTCACACGAAAATAATAGTTAAACTAACCAAATGGTTAACTTAACCATGGTTAAATCCACTAGTGAAATCAAGGTCTTAGAGATGAAAAGGCCTGGACTGTCTGGAAAGTAGGGGAAAGGTGATTTGAACATGGAGAATTTTATGTTAGGGGGAAAATGGTACATTGGTATTGGTATTTATTCATTAAGGTCCTTTAGGCTTTCGCCCATGACCAAAACGACTAGTCAGCTTATATTCACAGTTAACATTGTTAACAGAGCACCACGAGAAAGTTTAAAAATTTTAGGGTATGGCTTTGAAAGCAGTCGAGTTAGAGATGAAAAGGTCTGGACTGTCTGGAGAGTGGGGAACGATGGATTGAACATGGAGAATTTTATGTGAGGTTGAAGATGGTACATACTGAGCCATAGGAGGTATTTTCACACAAAAATAATTATTGTGAGGAAACTCCTACTGTTGGTATGCAACTCCAAATAATTTCCAACTAGTTTGGATATTTGAATATTCATATGCGCATGAATGTTGTAATGGCCTTTCCAAATGTACATATATTCTCTCCAGGTAAAATAAAAAAAGCAAAAAGGAATGTTTTTTTTCAATTTGTACATTTCTACCCTCGCCTCCTCAGTTTACTGTGTGCGCCTCCAAAGCCGGGGATTTCAACAATTTTCAATTATCACTCCCAACGAAGAAATAAAAAGCATGACAAATACGAATAGAAAATAAAGGGTTTTTTCAATCATTGTTCATGTTTTTATTCACATGAAAAGTACTTTCTCCACAAGTGGACCAAAGCATATTTCTCAACAGCCATACATCCGACTGATTTTCTGGATGTCAGTTTCCGTTAAGGCTCTACCTCCAAGTTGTTGAACCCCTGGTTTCTTAGGAATGATGGTTCGGATCTTTTTGTCGATAGCAAATTCATAGGCATCATAATGCATGATGCTGGGATAGTCATAATCCAAACCGAAGGTGGACACCTCCTTATCCGTGTGTTTATTGAAATTATGTTTGTTTTCTAAAAAAATAGAAAAAGAAAAGAATCCTTAAATATACATATATTTAAAAATCCTGGGAAACATTTCATATACTCAAACTCGTGAATGTATGAAATGGATAAATTCCTATGCTTTCACAACATGTTTCGTCCAAAGGGGAAAATGGGGATGGGAATTTGATAAAAAGGAGACGGTGACTTACTGCAAGGAATATTTTCCCAATTGATGGTGACAAAGTCATCTCTATCGTATCGAGATTGTTCATGATAAAATCCCAGAGCATGTATCGTTTCGTGGATTACAGTTTTCACATATACACAATTGAAGCCTAAATTCAAAGTTTGCTTTCCACCCTGCCTACCAACACTGGAATAACATCCGCTGTTATTAGAAGTGTGCCCATTCCTGTAGTACACCCAGTCCTCTTCATTGGTTCTCGGAATGAATTTCAAGCAAGTTTTCTTGTTCAGTATTTCAAAAGCTTCGTAAATTGATGCGAATTCTGTAGGGGCTAGAATAATTATTGAGAGTTATTTTTTTTGGCGTAATTTTCAGTAAGCAAAAATTGTTTAAATAATTAATTTAACTGCTCCGGAATTTTAGTGTTACTATAAGTGGGGTCGACTTCGTATGGAAGTGTTCGATTTGGCCATCGGTAGTTTTCTCCAATTATGCCCGAACGTAGTTGTTCCTTGCTGAATACCATGTCGTCAATAAGTGTCAAGGACTCATCTGTTGGGTAAAAAAAGATGTTTGTAATGTTTAATAAATTCTATTCGCTATTACTTTTATATTTCAATGGAGCATTTTTATGTAATTAGGAGCAAATAATGTAGAAAACTACAAACTCACCATCCAAAATTCGTGTTTTTTTCTGGCATTTTTGGCCTTCGCAAATGCCACTATTGCAGTCGTTCTCAGAGTTACAACTTTCTCCATCATTTTTGCAAGTTCTAGAATGGGCAATGGCAAACACTGTGATGAGGACAAGGGCAAGGCTCGTAAGAAATCGAGTCATTTTGGCTCTAGGATGTATGGCTTTTCAGTTTAAATGTTAGAATCAAATAGCTCGAGTGCAAAAGTTTGCAATCTTTCTCTTCGCTAATATCAGGAGGTTTAAAAACTCTGAAGAGGTAGTCCTGTATTTATATGATTTTTCTGAGGAGAATTTATTGGATCTTACATGTGTTTAGGGAATGACTATCAATTTTTTTTCGAGCAATTGGCAATGTTCGCATCATGTAAGGTTGGAATATTGGGGTTTGTGGTGGCAGGATAATTTATTTCTTCTGACGATGTGCGAATGTAGGTTACATTTGCACTGGGTAGTTGTCCACATGTCCTGACAAGGTGAGAGTAAATCTACGAGGCATAGGTAAGGCCAAGACAGTTGTGAACTAAAACATATGAGTCTAAAAACATGGGGATATGAATCGTTTAGAGCGAAACCCTGCAACTATTTATAATAGGAGTGAAATTTCTAGGAAAATTTGACTGCAGGGAAATTACTGTAGGCTAAAAAGCTACCTCTTGGTTTTTTTTGATGCGTCTATTGTATTATAGGAAATTGTGGTAGCACGATTCCGAAATTATTGCTGGTAAAGGTGTGCCATCTATATGTTCCAGGATTATGTAGTGCATAGGGTTTGTTCATGAGGGTTATTGTCGCCCAGCATTTTTTAATTTTTTAATTTACTCCAAACGAGTGAAATACCAGGTACAGTTGGTATTTTACTAGCCAGAAACAGGATGTGTTTTCATGTGCCCCCAAAATTGTGTTCTCAGTGTGAAATTTTAAAAACACCGTGGGGGGGATTTATACTCCGATTTATACCCGAATGTCTAACATAGTTGTCAACCATCTTAAGCCTTTATTCAATTCCGTTACAAAGTTTCAATGGTTAACCCTATCTATGAGAAATCCTCGCACAGGCTGTCAAAGGTCTGAGCCCCTCGGGGAAAAATCCAGTGGGAAAAAACCCCTTTCCTTGAGCTAAATTACATGCCACCCCCAGGATTCGAACCCGAGTACGACTCAGACGACCCTCGAATAAATCCGAGTCCATTGCCGCTTTTAAAAACGTTGAAATACGGCTCAAGATGAAGCCTTTGTTTCTCGACGTCTCACAATCAGTCGAAATTGAGTCAAATTGGGCTTGTTGGCTCCCTGTAGGAACATATCATTGAGGAACAAAGTAGGTACATCACAACATCACATTGGGATAATTCAACAACCACTAAATGTTTTCAAAAATTTTACTGCTATCGTTGCATCCATTTATTCTACACGTTTGAATACTTACATAATAATATTTTACCTTTACGCGGTCTTGGCCTTACATATTCCCCGTAGTTTGACTCTGAGTAATTTTAATTTGGGTAATACTCAACTCCTGATAATTGGTCACAGAGCTAGAGTGACAGGAGGAAGATTAATAACATTTTATTTAGCTGTGAAAGCTAAATAGCCTTGATTTCGGGTGTGAGGGTCCGGAGAGTGAGGAAATGTGGTGAAATGTATGTGGTATTTTAATGGCATTAAAAATAGTGGAGGAGATATGTGACTCTGATCTTCTAATGTGGAAAAATATCGGAAGGATCTCTATCTCTCTCCCTCTTACATTTTAGTTGATGCATGAATAAATGAGGATATGTTTATTGTTGATTGTAATAATTCTCAAATCGTGATAAAAATGTGTTGAAATACACGGCGCATTTGTTTACATTGATGGGATGATGGAGCAATGATCCTCGGCTCTGATTCGCTGTACTTAACATTGTAAAATCCGGTTGGCTTTCTAGACACATTTATTCACTAGGCTGGTTTTCATGTCCGATTTCTTGGAAGATATAGGGAAAATAGCGAGAGAGGGAAGACTGGTTTGCAAATCCGCATGTCTGAAAAAATGCGGAAAGAATCTCTGCCCTTTCTCTCTCTCAAAGCTCTCGAAGACTTACAACAGGACACTTGTCATGATTTTTGGCATTGCTAAACGAGTAATCACATTTAAGTTTATGAATAACATGTTTATTCAGAAAAATGTTCTTTAGTTAATACTAACTCTATTTGGGGTGTTCATTAGCAATGCTTTTTTAGTCTCACAATCAGGCTATATTGGCAATGTGGGCAACTTGGAACATCTGAAGTTGGGATGTTGCGTTTTGTGGTGACAGGCCAATTAAAGAGTGTTCATGACTTTATTAAAGGAGAAGACTTGGGTAATGCATACACAAATATCCGTTCTGACCATGCTTAATGTTATTTATACACACCTGAGGATTTTTACATATTACGGCTTATTAACTTATATGGTATATCCACAGAGCAACATTACATGAGCAAGTTTTGCAATTTTAGTGTGGCTGTGAAAGCTGGAGCGGTAAAGATGAGAAGGTCTGGAGAGTGGGGAAAGGTGAATTGAACGTGCAGAATTGTAGTGGGTACATTGAGTCATAGGATGCATATGTTCAGACAAAAAATAACTGTGAGGTAGGAATAGAAGTGAAGAAGTCCTCAACAGGACCTTTCTCAAATTCCCAATGCTAGAAGAATTTTTCTCTCTGTCTGAAGATCCACTAGACTTACTATACATATAAGGGATTTGTCCAACTGTGAACGGTAACACTAAATAATTTCGAACAAGTTTGGATATTTGAAGATTCAATACATGAATATTGTCATGGTCTTTCAAAAATGTATCTTTTCTCCAGTTGACATTAAAAAGCAACGAGGAATATCCGTGAATTTTTCTCAATTTCACACTCCTCAGCTTACTGTTAATGCCTCAAAAGCTGGGGTGTTTCCAGCATTTTTCAATTATTATTATCAATGAAGAAATAAAAACATGGGAAATAACAGTGGAAAATTTAGTACAGAGTTATTTTAATTTAGATATCATGACTCCACTCAAGATAATTGGTCACAGAGCTATAGGGTGACATGATGAAGATTAATAGCATTTAATTTAGCTATGAAAGCTTTAACCTTAATTACGGGTGAGACGGTCTGCAGAGTGTATAAAAATGTGGTGAAATACATGTGGTATTTTAATGGTGGTGAAAATAGTGGGGGAGATGTGAGTGTGAATATTGTATCTTATGATGTGGAAAAATATCGGTAGGATCTCAACTCTATCTCTCTCCCTCTTACATTTTAGTTGATGAATAAAATCTTTTTGTAAATCAATTAACAACCTGACTTTGGATTGGATTATACATATATTTTTGAGAGTAATAAAATTGGCTAAACTTTATTTTGGAAGATATTTAAATGAACTCTAAAGATGTTCCCTTACTTCTACGCAATTTATATCATTTATTGACTGAGACTGAACGATGATAATTAATCAAATGATTTTCAAAGAATGCGGGGTGCAAAGAATCATTTTACGTGTGATACATGAAGCCCGAACATATATATACAGCTTTATTCACTTATGCACGTACAGTATGTATTTGCACAAAAGGTGTTCTCACTTAATTGTGACCGGTTTTTGGAAATATTTGCTAAACTCAGCAACAAAATTGATTATTTTTAGACATCTGCTGAATGAAGCTTTAAAAAAATTCACTACGTGAAAAAATGTAAAGTCAGGATCAACTCAAGTTTAAGTAAGTACAAGATTAATTAATGGAATTTGTCTTTTCGCCCCTATGTGATACATTTGGTTCCGCCCACTGTACTTGGAGTCTCGTACAAGGGTCTGCACACCTGAATCGAATGAGAGGAATAAAACGACTTTTCCTCAGCCTTTGCTATCCTTGCGTTCCCCTAGCAAATTACATTGACGAATGGAATTTTGAAGAACCGGCAAGAATCTGCT
>JAQFXU010006282.1:0-10469 GCA_034693705.1 Spatulosminthurus flaviceps | reverse complement strand
AAAAACTTCAAATTATAATTACAAGAGCAATTAGTCTTGGGCAGGAGAGATGCTTTCTCAAGTATTGTTTGTCAACGAATGTGGACTGGCCCAATTTTTCTTCTGACCCAAAAAAGAGTAAATGTAAGGAGTAATTAGTACTTGGGTATAACCGCTGGTTAAGCTATGAGTATAAATATAATTCCACTACTTGACATTAGTCATGGAGTTAAAATCAAAGGGATTAAAAGTGAGCACTTTACTACGCTCGGTGTGAAGCTTATATGACTAATTGTACCTCCGCGTGAAAACATTATAGGCGCGGGGGGAGGTGAAAATATTATTAAACCTTCCGAGAAAGCATTCAAAGCCTTTGGAGGAACAAAGGGTCTGCATAATGACATGGGTACAGCACAATATCTGAAATGACAAGGGTGAGTATCGTAGAGCGTAAATAGCATGAAAATTTCAAAAGGGTGTGCATTTAATCCATTTAATTTAATCCTATTCATGACAAACGCTCACCTGAAAATATCCTACGATGCTTGTTACCACCTGGAAAAATTCCAATAAAATTTAGTATACTCGATTCCAAGTTTTCCAAGATAATTTTGTTTTGAATTCTTTACCTTTGTTATCAAAGAATGATAAAATATTCCATAGTCCACGAGCAGCGACCCAATAATGAGAAAATCGGGCACATTTTTAGCAATGCTTAATTACTCGGCACATGTTACAAAATAAATTGCTAACAATTATGTAAATTATTTGGAAGGGTTTTATATTTATGGAAGATTGCCATCGAATTTTGCACATACTATTGAAAATTTGAAATATTGAAATTCATTCATATTTTAATATTTTGACATGGTAAATAAAATTAAAATAATGGGTGGACGTGGGATTGCTGTCAAATGGAAATATTTCTGGCACCCTTTTCCAACACATTTGTAAGAATTTTTAAACAAAGTGTGTGTCCTACCAAAATTTTGACGCCAAAATGTGGCCACATAAAAGCATGGTCGTAACATTGTGTGCATAATTTTTACGCAATCACGTACGAAAATAAATGGCAAGGATTTTTATGTACACATATATAATTGTACATAAAATTTCCCATCATGAGTTGCTACTTCCACCTTGTAATCCAATTTAAATAGGTCAAACTTATATTTTTCGCTGGTGCTCGTCACTCTAACTATTTTTAATTGATGCTCTAATTTTTGGTTACCTTCAATGATATTAAAAGTAAATATAATTTGTCGGTATTTCCATAGATTTTGGACGAACAACCATTGTTTCCTTTCTCAGCAATTGCAAGTTCGATTTTCTGGAACTTATCACCATTATCAAGTACAAAGCAAGCAATTTTTAATGTCTTTCAGCGAGAAGAACTGCAGGATGCAAACAATTTTGAGAGATTTTTATTTACCTTTTACGAAACTTTTGTTGCGAATTGAGGAAACGTTTTGAGTAAAGCGATAAGCTGGACAATTTCGAGTACCATTTATTTTTTCTGTGAATGTATTAGTCTGCCAAAGTTAGTACAGTTTACAAGCAAGCTATAAATCCGGCTGTCAAGTAATTGCATACAATTTCTATAGAACCTATTCGAATTAATACTTGAAAATTTCAAGTGTTAATTATTAATTACAAGGTTTTAGACTTTCCTCATATAATGCTGCAGCCCTCCAAAGAAAGATAGGAGTTTTTTTTACTCACGTACAATAAAATGTGAATCTCAGTCAATAGAAATGAATTAATTGGCAACGTCTTAGGGAAAGTATGCGAAATGAAGGTATTTTTGAGGTAGTTTTTCTGGTCATGTTCACAAATATATTACAACTGCAGTCAATCACTAAAAGATTACGTAAGGAAGTGCCCTTGTTTGCCCGTCTGTTTCTAATGTTATGTCACATGTTATGATATTTGAAAGAAGATGCGAACGGAAAAAATGCTTTTTATGGAAACGGCCCTTGAATAAAAAGTCCAAGAATTTTATTGCTATAACAAAATTACAAAATGTTCGTCTATGGAGTAAAAAGTGTGTACACATGATTTTTACAAAGTCAGAAAATAAACAATAGAGTTTATAGCCATAAAGGGCTGGAGCCATCTCTTCATACGATTAATTTGAATCACTAGAACCTCCACATTTAGAATTGACAGTGTCTTTCATGACTTGGACTGTTTTACTTATATGTATCATCCATGACTTGGCTGATTAACCGCGAAGTAAACGCACAAAATCTGCTCTGAAACCATTCGCTTAATATTGAACCTTCTTTAGAGTTATACAAAGCGCGCATCACAGCCTCAAAGAAATCAGGATCGTCAAGGAGTTGGCCGAACCATCCATCCAACTCCTTGTCTTCAAGCGTGTCAATTGCGCGGGCCAGTAACTTACGCTCCCTTTCTCTCTCCTCGGCGCTCCGTTGGTTACAAGGCAAGAAAATTCTTGAAATTTGGCTATTCTGCATTCTGGAAACTAAGATAGAAATTTATCCCAATTAGTGTTAATTATTGAAAAATTAGTATGATACAGCCTATAATTTCCGCTAGGAATGAAACTTAAAAAGTATATTATAATTAAAAACACTGATAATTTTCAATTCAATTATTACCTTTAACCAAATAATGGGTCACAACAATTGAAAAAATTGAATGGTAGGAAATGCAAGGACTATAGCTAGTACTTGGGTGCATCCGCTGGTTAAGCTCTGAGTATAAATATAATTCCATTAGGTGACTTTGACAAGGAGTCAAAATCAAAGGGATTAAAAGTGACCACTACTATGCTAGGCTCGCTGTGAAAAGGTTATGAGATGACTAATTGTACCTCCGCGTGAAAACAATCCGTGCAGGTGGAGGTGAAGGTATTTTTATTCCTTCCGAGGAAGGACTTAAGGGATTGGGACTTACGAGGAAGAAAAGGTCTGCCTAAAAACATTGGTCCTCAGAACAATACTTGAAGTGTGTACAAAATTCGGCTGGGCTTTTTAGGAACATGAGATTTCCCATCGGGGAGTTTCCATTTCCAACTTGTAAACCAATTTAAATTTGTCTTTCACGCTGGTGCTCGTCACACTAACTATTTTTAATTGATGTGCTATTTCTTTGTTACTCCTGTCTATCTACAATTTAAATTCAACGAAAATTCAATGAGGCTCAGATTTAAGAATGAGTTCAAAAAAATTACTCATCTGGAGATGACAAATATTGTCATAAAATGGATGCGACTCTTACAACGTCATTATTTCATCATCTTCTTTCAACGACAAGCCATTTCCGTGGCGCCATAATTTATAAATTTCAACGGAATAAGCAATGCCAAAAAGTTTATAGTTCACCCTTAAAAATAAATTTTCCGCTGCGCTGTGCAGTCCTTCAAACAAATCTTGTCAAAATGCCAACTTCTTTTCTATTTCAGCAATAATGGACCATCCTCGCCTTGTATTTCCCCAATCTTTTTCATGCATTGCAACTTACTGTATAAATATTCCCTTCCTCCCTCCCAAACTCTACTTCCCTGATCAAAATTCAACTCCTCTAAACTGAAAATACGCAATCACAAAATATCCTCACGAAATTTTCGATGAGCATTTAATAACTCATTTCAAATAACAATCGCAAAAAATATTTCACAAGTGGAGGAAATGAGTGAGAAAATGCTACCATTACATACACAAAACATGTTACAAATAATGGTTGGGAATTATAACGGACTCTATTTCTGCAAAATCATTATACCAATCCATCAACTGAAAATTACAATGCTCCATATGAGTCTACAGCTGAGCAGCAAAATGCCAAAAAGTAAGGATAAACTAAAGTATTTGGATTTTCACAGTCATAGGATCTTCCCCTTTAAATCCTCACCCTTACTTCCATGTCCCTTAGAATCCGTAAGAAATTTGGGGTTAAAAGCCAAAACATTATTAATTAGTTTCTGTGCTTTGGGAGCAAAGTAGAGAGAGAGCTTGTTAAGATCCTGATTAACCTTAATTTTGGCCGACGAGACAAAATTTTACCGCTCAATATATTGACCAATATTTTTACCAAAGTTTCAACCCGCATGGCGTGGAAAAAATACCGACTTTTCCCATATTTAAATATATGGTGATCAAGTGCAGATTACTTTCTTACAAATTGTGCATGCTTATGGCTTATTTTTATGAAAAGCGACCCTTTAATAAAATGCCCATGAAAAGTATGTATTGGCTTGAGAAATTACAAAATACTCTTTTATTAACTACAAATTGGGCACAAAAGATTTTTATTTCAAATACAAAGAAAATCAAGCAGCAAATTTTAACATAGTTAGGATAGTTGCAGCCTCCATATCAACATTATTGACCGGGAAACGTACGGAGGGGAAACTTCCCATCACGGACTCCCTTGAATCACTGGAGTCTTCCGCCTGCTCTTCATCTGACCAATCCGAGCAGGATAATTCATCGTCTGCATCCAATTCCATTTGGACGGGCTCACCAGGAAGGACCTTCCCAAGAATTTTCCTAATTACCTCCACCAGTCTCTCCCACCGCTGCTTGGCCTTTTGGCAACTCCTTGGACAGCAGGAGGATGTGGATTCTTCCGCATCAGAGCAAGACTCATAGTCGTGGTCGCATTCGGATTTGACAATGTCAAAAATTTGTCGCGCTGACCTTTTATCCCCCACAGATAATGCACGGGTAATCAACCGTCGAGCATATGCCATAAATCTGCTGTCAAACCTCGCACTTAATTTCGGATCACAGTTTTTGATGGAGTTCACCATAGTCTTGGCATATTCACCATCCACCATAAAATCGTCGAACCATTGATCCATCTCCGCATCACCAAGGTTGAAGAGAGCTTCGGACATAGACTCCAGCTCGGCTTGTATCTCCTCGGAAGTCCAGGGGCTAGAACTCCAGGTAATAGAATTTTCTGGCAAACCACGAATTCTCGGAACCATTCTGGAAAGAGAAAATATTTCCCCATTTCATTATTATTGAATTTATTTTTTTTAATTGGAATGAAACAAACGATATTTACATATTCCAAGGAACGTAACTTAAATACACAAATGTTAACCCAAAAACTGTGAATTCTATTACCTTAAAGAAATGTTCAAAATATTTCAAAAATAAATCAAAAGGGGGTAGTAAAATTCTGAACTGATCGTGGATACTTCACTCCAAAAACTTCAAAATAAAATAATAAGGACGAGCAAATAGTCTTGGACAGGAGAGGATCCTTTCTCAGGCTTTGTTTGTCAACAAATGTGGACTGACCCAATTTTGTTTGACTTTTTATACCCCAAAAAAGAGTCAATGTAAGGACTAACTAGTGCTGACATACTACGTGACTTTAGACACGGAATTAAATCAAAGGGATTAAAAATGACCACTATACTATTCACGGAGGGAAGGCGCCGCAGGAGGTGAAAGTATTTTTATCCTTCCGAGAAAGCATTCAAAGCGTCTTGAAGAGGTGGAAAAGTTCTGCATAAAAGCAATGTTCTTCAGCACAATATTTGAAGTGGCATGAGGGAAAATTTTAGAGCGTAAATAGCCTGAAAATGTCAAAATAGTATGCATTTAATCCCATTCTTCCTATTTATGACCCACGTGTTCACCTGAAAATATTTTATAATTCACACTCATTAGCACCTGGAAAAGTTTTAATAAAATTTGGTATACTCGAATGATGCTAACTTTTTCAAGATAACTTTTAGTTTAAATTTTCTACCTTTGCTTTGGTAGCAAAAATGATTAAATAATGCATATTCGACGAATATAATAATACTATAATAAGAAGACAAGAAACAAACAGTATTGTGAAAAATACGTATATTTTTCACAATACATACATACAATTGTGTATACACAATTATAGCTTGGCTAATTTAGCTGTACATACTCGGCACATGTTATAAGTAAGGATAACTATGTAAACAAGCTGGAACCAGACCTAATAAGCTCGGTGCTCATATAATGTATATTTAATTATCGATGCATCTACTGCTCACTTGGAAATTAGAATAATTAAATTAAATCGAGTGATGTCCCAAACTTAGAAAAACGGATTACTCAGCTTTACAGCTTTATGTGACTGTGCTAAGTACAGCGGAATTTTATCGTTTTGATTTACAATTCAGATTAAATATATTAATCATGATCATTTCCCATTTCTAACTACTTAGCTCTCATTTCAGAATTGACCAAATCCATGTCTCTGTGTGGAGAGTAGCCAAAGTTGTAGCTGACCAAATTTCCGTAATTTTTAAGGATGATTTGAAGGTCTTGTAATGAAAATGATGCAATTCATAGCGCAACCAATAAAATTTCGTAATTTTTTGGGTATAAAACCATTTTTACATTTACAGTATTTATATGTTAGTATGGGAGTGGGCCACAGACTGCTGCAAAGGAAGTCTCTCCATTCAATCAATGTTAAGTAATTTGGAATTTTGCCCTGTTGTCGCAATAACAGTGTAGTAGTGGAGGGAAAATGTTTTTGGAGGAAGATGTGGATGTGTGACTATGATGATCTCGAAAACTATTTGGACCAAATTCTACCATCGCATTGGTTCAATTTTGGACAAATGCTTGGAAATATGCTACATATAAACTAATGTACTTTTTATGAAAAACGACCCTTTAATAAAAAGTCAATATATTGGCTTACAAAATTGCAAAATTTTCATTTATTTACTACAAAATATGTGCAAAAGACTTTAATTTCAAATACAAAGAAAATCAAGCTGCAAATTTTAACATAGTAAGGATAGCTGCAGCTTCAATTTCAACATTGACAGGGAAATTTTCAGAGGGGGAACTGTCCATCATGGACTCCCTTGACTCACTGGAGTCTTCCTCCTGCTCTTCATCTGACCAATCCCAGCAGGACCTTTCGTCGTCCGCATCTGCATCCTTCCCAATTTCGGCCGGCTCACCAGGAAGGACCTTCCCAAGAATTTTTCTAATAATCTCCGCCTGTCTCTCCCCCCTCTGCTTTGCTTTTTGGCAACTCCTTGGACAACCGGAGGATATGGATTCTTCTGTACCAGAGCAAGACTCATACTCGTGGCCACATTCAGATTTGACAATGTCATTAATTTGTCGCGCTGAACTTTTATCCCCCAAAGATAAGACACGGGTAATCAACCGTCGAGCATATGCCGTAAATCTGCTTTCAAACCTCGCACTTAATTTCGGATCACAGTAGCTAAGGGAGTCCACCATAGTCTCAGCGTATTCAATATGAACCAAGAACTGGTCGAACCATTGCTCCATGTGCTCATCATCAAGGTTGAAGACTGCTTCGGACATTGACTTCAGCTCGGTTTGTATCTCCTCGGAAGTCCAGGGGCTCCAGTAGGTAATGCAATTCTCTGGCGAACCACGAATTCTCGGCATTCTGGAAGCAGAAAATATTTCCCCATTTTATTAAATTACGGAATTAATTTTTTTAAATGGAATGAAACAAACGATATTTATCTACTCCAAGGAATGTTACTTAAATATACAATTGTTCGCTAAAAACTGTGAATTTTTAATTCTGTTACCTTAAACGAAATGTTTAACAATAATTAAAAAAAACGATTAGTGGTAATCAAAATTTGAACTGATCGTGGATACACCACTCCAAAAACTTGAGCACGAGAGGAGGATACTTATTTAGACTTTGTTTGTCAACAAATGTGTAATAAAACAAAATAAAATAATAATAAGAACAATTTGTCCTTTTGAGAGAGGATTTTATCTCGTCACGCTTGTTTGCAGACAAATGTAGCTTGACACACTTTTCAATCACGTTAAGTACCCCAAAATTGAGTGGTAGATGAAAGGACTAATTAGTACTTGCGGGTAAACGCTGGGTAAGCTTTTGGTAAATATAATTACACTATGTGACTTCAGATACGGACTTAAAATGATGGGTTTAAAAGTGAGCACTACAAATACCCCACATGGAGTAAAGGTGCTGACGCTGACTAATTGTACCTTCGCAATTGAGGCGCCGCGGGAGGTGGAAGTATTTCTAATCTTACCGAGAAAGCAGTACAATAGCGTCTGGAACTTAAGAGGCTTTATGGGTCTGCATTAGTTTAGGTCTTTTCAAAAGGGTGCATATTTTAATTACACTTTTCGAAGAAAATGATACCTCAAAATAGGCAGTACTTGTAGACTTCGGACCTTAGGTCCTTATTAAGCTCTCAATATTGCATAGTAAAATAAACTTACAAAACATTATATTCTACCTAATTCTTTAATGTCATGAGATTACACTTGAACATAAACACAGTAAATTAATTAGTGTGTTCCTACTATTTACAAATATATGTTTATTTTATATGAAATTGAGTACTGCGCCAGCGTAGGAAATGTAGATATCCACCACAAAATGTTCCGATGACTTATTCCCTTAATTTACCAACAAAATTTGGAATACTAATTTGGTAATGTGAACTTTTTCCAAGTGTGTCTCATTTAAAGGAAAGGCAGAAATTTATAGTTTTCCGAAAAAAAGTGTTGCAAGATGCGACTCTCAATCGATTTTGCTGATCATCATGGTTTACTGCATCTTTAAAAAAAAATTCACCACCCTAGCTCTATGCAATACTGGAAAGAGGAGAGTCCATTGTCGATTTCTCAAACATGAGTAAACGGGAGACATTATTTCTTTGAGACAAAAGCGCCAAAAATACTGGAACTACGAGACAAATTTAAAGGTCGAGAGCTTTGTCACAAAAATGACCTAGATTTTTATTAGGTTGCCGATAATTGCGTCTAAAAATCTTATAGCACTGACCCCATGGACCAAAGTTTGTAAAATTTCCAGCCATGTAACTCCTTGCATATGCTTTCAAGTATGCGTAGAAGTCCATCTATATCCACACTCCAGTTTTGGGTCAAAACGGTCGATCCTATGGGTATAGGAAAACATACAGGTTATCATTATATTATTACAATTAATAATTGTTTGTGAAAAAAATAACAAGAAATTGGTAAAAAAATGCAATAGTTCAATAAATTATTACCATCACTTAATTAAATTTTTAAAATCTTAAAAAAACTACAACTTACTTATTTACGGTTTTGAAAAAACTACGAGAGGAAGCGCTTGGGAAAACGGGAAAAACTATACAAAAAATGTTTACTATATTCCCAACACCGATCTTCAACCCATCTTCTGCCGACTTTCATTGCAGGCCTGCGGCTATCAGGCAGGGCTGAAGTGATGAACTGGAGGAGTGGGAGTGCCATTATTTTTTGCAAAAAATACTTAAAACCACACAAGACCATTCCGATTTTCCCGATACCGATAATCCAGAAGTTTAAATTACGGAGTCAAATTATTAATTCAGAATGGATTCGAAGGAGATGCGGGCAGCAAAAGCTCAAGAAATGTTGAGACACGTTCAAGAATCGTTAAAAGAACTGCAAAATCTCAAGAAGAGGTCCTTCGTAGACATTGAAGTGAACGAATACCCGGGAGGAATGGAAACGGATTACGAGAATAACCTCCTTTCGTTAAGTGCCTTGAAAGTATCAGTATCAAGTTGCACGCCATCTCAATTGTTCGAGACCAATCTGACAAGTCCCCAAGAGGAAACCCCGCCAATTAATTACGTACTCTCTCGTAATTATTAACTCTTCAAAAATATAGCATGTCTGAAAAGGAAATCAAATCAAAATTATGAAAATTTTTGAAAATGTTTTCTCCCTAAAACTATATAGGTATCCATTAAAGACACATTAGATTCTTTTTTATATGACACTCACGATCAGTCACATCTGGTAGAGTCCAAAGATCTCCAATTGGACTCCATGGCCACTGAACTCCGGCAACTTACTTCAGTTCAAGATCAAGCTCTCCATGATTTATCCACAGATCTCGATACTTTGGTCTTAGAGAACAAGCTGCTAAATGAGCGCAATCAATCGCTGCTGTAACTTCAAAGATATTTCCACCATTGCATTACATACAAACAAAATCGCGGACAATGAAAAGATTTTCAAATTAAAATTCATTTTTAAAAGGTCCGAAAATGAAAAACTCCAGCAAATGGTAGAGAACCTGAGCCAGGAAACGGAGCAATTGAAACATCAGATTTTGAGCATGCGCTCAAAAACTCTCCTTGAATTTGAAACCTTCCACGCAAGCAATGCCGGAACAAGTGTGACCATACCTTGCCTTGACATCGGGACAGATGTCAACCTGGGTGCCTTTATAGCTCTCACGGATGCAACTACCGAAAGTTCTGCAATGCATTGCAAAGATGCTTCCGCATTTAGTTCAATGGCTGACATCACTCAATGTCCAAACATACCTCCCCCAGAATTTCATCTGACGGGAGATAACATAGAGAACGCATCTCCCAAAACTATTCCATCTACGCCTATGAACATGATAATATCCAGTGGCGATGCTCCCAAGAAGGTTGGTCATCAAAAGAAAAAGATGGGTAAAGGTATCTTAAATTATTTTCGACGACAACG
>JAQFXU010006281.1:0-10470 GCA_034693705.1 Spatulosminthurus flaviceps | reverse complement strand
TCGGGTTGGGTAATTTTGTTGGGTACAAGGGATGGTGGGAACGGGTTTCTTAAATATTGTACCCATTGACTGCACTACTTTGAGGGTACTTTGTAAGGTTGGGAAAAGTATGGAAAAAATAAACCCCTCCAGCTGTGGGAATTTCCTCCCAGGGACGAATTTAGGAAGTGGACATGCTATGTATATCTCAGTACTTGATCATCCGAATGAGTTGAAACTTGAAACTTAAGATTTTGAGGCAACTTCAGCGATGGCCTCGCTCTCAGTTTTCCGGATAGTTTTCGGTTTTTTGGAGAAAATGACTTGCTGACAAAAAGGAACTCTCTATAGAATCAGTCAAAAGCAACTATTTTGATTTGATTCAAGCCACTATTGACGACGGTATGGACATAAGAAAATCTTTCTCATTTCAGCGCCATGTCCACGACTTCGTCAATAATGGTCCGAATCGAATAAAAATTGGTTTTGAATTGGCTGAAAATTGCAATTGTAAAATATATTTTAATTTAAAGGAAGAACAAAATTGACAAAAAACTATTCTTTCAGATTGCCAAATGCTTTAGCCTTTCCTAATGGAGTCACTTCTTCCCAAAGTGACTGTGTGACTTTGACTCCACCCAAAAGATATTTTATTCTGGGTTTAGCCTCCATTACTGATAGTAGTATGTTTTGTATCGGTTGCAAGACATGGTCTAATGATTAAGAGCAAATTGAATTCTTACAATCTACAATATATTATGTAGGAATCACAAGAAAATAAATGACTAGGAATGCTAAAATGAGATCCAGTCTAGAATAGGTTTTGGAGCAGGTTAGAGCAGGTTTTATATAGAAAAAACCATTAATTGGATTGAAAATGGTTGTACGCATTAGGATTTTATGTACACAAAAGCTGTGCAAATTTAATATACAAAGTCAGTGTTGGAATCTCACCTTGAAAAATCCTTGAGGGTAAAATTTTTATGCCTAAGATTTCCTTTGTAGTGGTTTACCTTCGGTAGCATTTCCTTTGTGATGGTAAATTGATGTTGATCCATTATGACCCATTTCGCATGTAAAACTTCCGACGACTATGGTTTCCTATGTGCTCATTACAGGTTCTTCATATAGTCTTAAGCTTAACAGCTTTTAGAGATGAGCAGAAAAATGTTGTGGATGATTGGCAAATTTGACCAGGTGAATAACCCATTCAGACCATTTTACAGTGAATATTTTTCTTAAACGGCGTGAAAATTTTATACCAAAAAGGTATTTTGATGAGATAATAATGAAATTTTTCAGCTATTTAAAATTAATCATGAATTCTCTAAAAATTGTATACATTGAAAATCTCCGAATTATCTACATTTGTGCAATATTTGAATATAATGCATTTCTTGGTCTACATTTGGCTGACCCGTTACAATCTGAGATCTAAAGCCCTGCCAATAATGGGGCGAAGATTCAAAACTAATAAAGTACTTTTCTTGAACGGCGTGAAAGTCTAACAAAACCTCCAATCTCCAATGAATAAAATCATTTCAAGCAAATTAAATATTTCGGACTTCGGACAATGAGGGGAAATTTGTATACACACGAAAGGTGCTTCAAACAACAGCAATGCAATGGAACGTCAACGGGATTGTTTTCATTTAGGTCAAACAAGGGTCTTTTCGTAAAAAGCTACACTGACACTAGTACATTTTTTGTACAATACAATAAATTTTTTGTTGTACATTTTTAAGTAATAATATTGAATAAAGTTGAAATAAATAAAAATAAATAAATAAGTGAGTAAGATTTTAAAATCTAAGGGAAGAAAAGCTTTTTTAGCTCTTATGAAAATGTCAACCATTTCCACTTTTACGCAGCATTCTCATACGATCTGATTTTTTAATTTAAATTTTTATTAATCAACTTTAGACTGACTACTGCAGTATTCAATGAAATATACATACTTATTATCCCCCCGTGACAATTTTAATAATGAAATGACAAAATTAGAGGCAATGTAAAGGTGACAGTTAAATTAATACAATTAGTGTAATTGGTGGGATGAGGCCGAGAATTTTTACACGATTTATATATTTTGTTGGATCAAACCAAAATTACTGAGCATAGGTCTACCAAAAAAAGTACACACGTTTTGAACGCCTCAACGTAAAATTTCTTGTGACACAAAAGTGAAAGTATAGTTGTCAAATTTACACGCCACTTCTTAATTTACCATGAGTTTTCAGCTAACGTTGAAATAGGTTATGTCTGAGTATGTTATTCGCAATGGAACAGAATTCCTTGGTGGATTGAATTTTAAAATGGGAATTAACAAATTAATTAACTTAAATTGTTTTTACGGAAGCTTGAAAAAATATATGGCCCTGAAAATATTCATGTTAATAGTAACTATTAAGTTTTTTTAGTCAATACAATGCACGTTAAAAAAATGGGTTCCTCATTTATGCGTTAAATTCTTCATTTTATGAAGAGTGACTCGGAAAGCATTTCTCCCATCTAACTCTAAGGTAAAGAAATCCACATTCGTCCCGTTTGCGGGTTATTAAAAGGATTAAAATTCAATTTCCAATGTACTGCCTTTTACTGGACCACATAATTAGCTCTAATAGTATGCACAAATATATAGATTTAAAGAGGGATAAAACAGGTGATTATCCTCGTTTTTTTTCCAATGCAATATTAGTTGTGCTTTTAGTGAAATACTACTGGGCTAAATTTAATAACCTTCAAAATATTCGAAAACTCACAATCTTTGGTTGGGCTCAATATTTTTAATCACATGATTTTTAATTCTAGAGGATTTTGAAAAACACCTTTTCCTTTTAAAGCCTTGCAGTAGTGAAGATAAGAAATGCACATCCCGCTCTATATCCAGACAGAATGGAAGAGTTATGAGGGTCAAAACATTGAAACTTTAAATATTAGCTCCAGAGTGATGGCAATTTGTAAATTTATTAGCATTTGACTTGAAATCATCTTCCTCTGTCTTTGCTTAATAATATATGTAATTTAAGGGGCGAAATGCTGAGTAATTTTATATTTTGTTAGTATGTTATTTCAAGTGGATTGCATTATAGGACGTCGAATAAATACTCTACAAAGTTCACATTTTTTATGCTCTACTTTACACAAACTTTCCTCATTAAAAGTATACTCAAGTGCCACATGAAACATTTCCAGACTTAAAAAATTCTTCAAGATCTTCATATCTAGGGTAGATTATTTGTAAATAACGAAAGATTTTAGGAAACCGACATAAAAAGTTTTCGTATTTAAAATTTTTATAAACATGAATTGAGAATGTTACATGGAATAGCATCACTAACACCTTTAATCTGAGGTATTTAAAATAATACGATGAGCATACACGTTGTTCACAAATAATAAAAAGCATGAGAAACAATCTTATTGGTGGTTGAGGATGGGGAAAATCCAAACAATTGAGTCAACAATTTGCCAAATGTAAATGCGGTTCTAAAATGTAAGGAGAAATTTGTTATTGCTTTTGAAAATTGAATGATTAAAAATATTTTTATCATCAAACCCGGATACCTTCATTACCCCAAAAAATAAGTAATGTACATAAATATTTTAAACTATGTAAAAAAAAGGGTGGCAAAAACGCTAGGGTTGTTTAGAAATGAGGAAAATCCAAGTTGTAAAACTTCAACGCCAGTCATTATTTTTCCATTTAAAGACATGGTTTAAATATTGGGTTCAAAATCTCTTAAGAATCTTTTACTTTGAGATCGGAGCATTGACCAGTGGGTATTCGAAGGATAGAAATATATCAGTTAATAATCATCGGTAGGCGATGATTTACTGCTGTTGCGCAGGGCGGCAAAAATTTGAATTGCTTCATACTTTCTATTTTAATCATTTTTACATTTTTTAAACGGGACATAAAATGTTTTATGTTGCATATAGTAGACGATTGGTTAAAACTTATTCTATTTCTGGGAACAACCAGTAACAATTTTCTCAAACGGTGTGGACTTCAGGGTACTTAAAGCCAAAGAAAAACTCCTTTTTTATGGACGGTTTGCTCCCAGAACTTCACCACGCGTGGCCAAGGAGAAAATATTATCTCCTCATTATGGAGAAAATGCCTACTTTACTCATTCAAAAACTAACTGTGTAATCAAGATGTAACTTACCGGAAAGAACACAATTGAAAACAAATTTTTACGAATACAAAATACATAATATGTATGAGCAGATATTATCTGCTCCTCTCCTTGTGTATAATTGCATCCCTGATTTTGATTTTTTAAATAAATCATTCATTATTTTCATTGACAAAATTTTATTTATGGGCAACAGGGACTTTAAACTTATGAGCCCGGTAACTCAAGTCACATGAAAGAATATAATTGGGAAAATCGATTTATCCCTTGAATGATTTGTATGAATTTAAAATTGATAGATTTCAACGCCACTCAAAATTTTGTACATCTCAGCACTACATGCATTACGGACGGAAGTTGGTACCAATTTTGATAATAAACATTTGACTAGACAACCAAAGAAAACCATCAGACTAGAATTTTGTAAATCGAAAAGTCAATTATGGTCAGTATAACAATTGTTGAAAACTTTGAATGAAAACTTGGCATTAATATTTACAGTAGCGTATAATTTCTGAACCGTTGACTATTAAAGTCACTGAATTTTGAAACTTGAAGTAGCTGTACTTCAACGCCGCTTTATAATTTACTAGCCGAACCCTCGCATTGGTAATCTCCAGTTGGATTTATCGAACTTTGTTGTTGATGCAATTTAGTGCGTTAAAACAAGTTAGACAAGCCCCCAGTAGCGTAGCGGCTAGGGCCGGGATTTATTCGAGAGTTTTCTGAGTCGTAGCCGTGTTCGAATCCCTGGGGTGGTATGTTATTCGGCTCGGCTCAAGGACGGGAGTATTGTCCCTCTGGGTTTTTCCCCTGACCGCTCAGACCTTTGACAGCTTTGTGGATCTTTTTAAAATCACACATAAAAATGGGGTTCTGTGAAAATTCTGATCACAATGTACCGTCTCGTAACGTTTTTAAGCAATAATTTTGTAGACAAAGGAGGAGCTAAGTAAACAAAAATCTGAAAGTTTTGTTAAAAGTGGACGATATTTTTCTAGTTATTCTAGGTTTTTACTTACTATGACCAAACGGGTCTGAGAATAATCTCATCGAATAATATTTATTTCAGTGTCACAAAAACATTTTGTGATTTCAAAGGTTCATTTTCAAACTGTAATTTTAATGTTACAATAAGTACTGATATAAGTGTACCTAAAATGAAGCAAATTGATTGAAAAAAATCAAGAACGACTCGGAGGCTTGAGGCTTCAAGTATTAATGGAACGCCCGAATTCGACCATTGCATTTTTAATATCACCCGAATATCGTTAATTTAATTAATTTTACTATTTTATAGACAATGGGGATCTTCATCTTCAGGTAATTTACTCCGATTTTACAAACTTTTCCCTGAGGTAAGTTCAAGTATTCAAGTGAACGAGTAAGATCGCATTAATAGAACATTTA
Source organism: Spatulosminthurus flaviceps (assembly GCA_034693705.1). Taxonomy (NCBI): domain Eukaryota; kingdom Metazoa; phylum Arthropoda; class Collembola; order Symphypleona; family Sminthuridae; genus Spatulosminthurus; species Spatulosminthurus flaviceps. The sequence continues at coordinate 4,939 of JAQFXU010006281.1, read as the reverse complement.
AACAAAATATGCATTCTGGCCAGAATTTGGAATCATATTTGCTATTTATATCCCCATGAAATATTATTACATATACCTTGAGCCCAAAGTATTTTAAACGTATGGGTTGCTTTTTCCAAAAGGGAATGCGAAAAACCTTTTTTTCTGGAAATTAGTAACGGTGCTGATGAGTGTGTAGAAACAAATTTTCGTATAAAACAAAATTATCCAATAATAAAATGGTGGTAAAACTCAGACGTGTTAAAACGGACGTATATTTTAGCAAAACTACTAACATGCTTTTTTTAAAATTCGGCTTGACCCACAATTCCTTCTAAATTATTCAGGATGTAAGCCATTCCCCCCAAAACTCTGGTTTCAATTTGTGTTAAATTTATTTTTTGTATAGGATAACAATATTATTGAGGCTGTTAAAAGTGTGCAGTGCAAAATATCAGATCGATGTATAACAACGCCTTACAAAATTTATCGGAATAGGATAGACTCCTTCATCATCCTCCATCTTTGGAATCCAAGTTTTTAGCACGAATTTACCACTGCACCTGATATTCTCCTATGTAAGTTTTTATATTTAAAAGTCCGCAGACGGCGTGGAAGTAATGCAGTTACAAGTTTTATTTATAATATTTTAGTTCCATGTGTTAGTTCATGAGTTAGATTTGTGCTTAATTTTTAATTACGTTGTGAATAAGCCACTCCTCGACAATGCCTGTCAAGGTGTCCAACAGCAATGACGTCGCGTCAATTTTTCTATACAAATTGACCTTAGGTTTTTTAAACCTGGGAATACATGCATAAAGCCCATGCCGATGTTTGAGAAAATCGGAGCAAAAACTTCCGGAAAAGGCTGTAATGGTACAAATTAGTTTCTGCTGCTAAAAAGGCGTTTTAACTTTTTTCCTAGTAAAAAATCAGTTAAAAATTGTTTTAGCAAACTTTTTTTAAAAATTTCATTGAAAACTATTTCAAGATGCCGACATTATAAAAGTTAAGAATTTGTCACTTAAAAATGATCACTCTTTGAAATGTAAGAAACGGTGCTAAAATCTAGTAAACGTTAAAAATGCAAAGTTGCCATATTTCAACGCCGCTTATAATTTTATTTCCACCTTGATTATGTCATTCAATGTGGTAGACTGTTTTTTCCCCTACTCCTCATGACTTATAAACACTTTTGCAACATACACCCATATACACTTCTCACAAGTGCGTCTATGGGAAAGTGTCTCCTCACTCATGAAGACTGTTTAGAATTGATACATCACAATACGTCTGGGTATTTTCTAACGCTTTGACGCGAATTTCTTAAAGGTCAAAGTAGGCAATTAAGTTACCAAATTTAAATTTAATTCTTGTACGTTAAATACAAAATCAATTTTGTATCATTTTTAGCTGATGATGGAATGCGAGCTGAATTTTAGCCTAATCAATTGACATTTTTTCTCCTAATTTAATTTTTACTATTCTTAGCCAATAACTTGGCCAAAATGATGGAAGAGTCATTCAAAACAATTTGTACAATTTAGACATTTTAGTTATGTGCCCAAATGAAATACTATACAAAATTCCAAGAAAATTTTCCCGAATGAGAACCAATCCACGATCACCAATGAGACGATCCGTTCTGAATATATAAATTGGTAGATTTTTAAGGGTCCCCCCATAACAGAACAACTATTTGGGCCTCGAGGCGGGCATTCCGATGAGCTCCTTTAAAATTGGACCAAAAAAAATCCAAAGAACTTTGACATACATTAGCTTTTGAGCAATATAGATTTGCCAATTTTATTGTTAAAGTCGGTGAATGCAGGAAAATTTTGGGGGGCTTTAGGATTGAATTTTTGGTTGGGCTAATTGTTGCACTTATATTTCAGAAAAATTACTTCCTCCAGAAATATCTCCATTAATAATTTTCCTTTAAAATGAGGACAATATTTTTAACCATATTTTTAGTTAAATTTCAAATCATCCAGCAATAATTTGGCCAAATTTTTAGTGTCATAACAAGTCAAATGTGATGTGTTCTGGTGAATAATTTTATTTCTGAATTAAGTAGAATCTCGTAGTCAAGCCCTGAAATCCATAAATATTATTTATAATGTCCGAACGTATATCCCGTTAACGCTAAGCGTTTTAAACACTAATCTCATCGGGCACCAACAATTAAAACGTTAAGAAGTTAACAGCTGTGAAATTTGGTATGATTTTTCAGAACTTTCCGTGCAACCCAGATGCATAGACAAGAAGGCCTGACGTTTTCCTTAGGATTTCCCGACCGGCATTTAAATTCTGCAATAAAGAAGATGTCAACGGGTCTTCAATTCAGACTATTCAGAGATTCCATGATGCAATATTTTTATTTTTTGTGGCTTGGAAAGAATGAAAATTAAATTTCAGCGGTTTGCGTAAATTACAAATTACACATACATTACCCAATTAATTACCATGGATTAACAACGGTGTATTTGCAAAGCAATATTTTTTAAAAGTTGATGCCCGTGCACAATCTGGTGCAACGTTTTTCATGCATTATAAAATTCCAATATTTGCCGAGAGAATCCCGACATTTCCAAATACATTTTTCTCATCAGATTATGCGACCCTAACATTTAGAATATAAATTTTCAATCGGCCTAAAATTTACAGTGCACAGTTAGGCCGATTGCCTCCAAACCGGACATGGTGAATTTTACCAAAATTGAACCAATTGTATAATTTGGTTCAAATTAATTTTTCATATCATCATAGTCAGCTACATCTTCACGAAAAAAATTTTCCCTCCACTGCTACCATTATGGCCACAACGGGCCAAATGGCCAAATTCCTGACTATTGCTTAAATGGAGAGACCTTCTTTACAACGGTCTGTGGCCCCCTCGCATACTTGAATATATTATTGTAAATGTAAAAATGGATTTTTGTTCAAAAAATTACGCGCATTTTTTTGGTTGTGCTATAAAATGCACCATTTTCATTATAACACTTCAAAATCCCTTGCAAAAATTCTTAAAAAATTAAGGAACTTTGATCTGCTACAACTTTAGTTGTACTAAACGTATAGACATGATGTTGAAAGATTCCGAAAGTTTACAATTTTAGCTTTCAGAATTGCTATTGCATGAATTTTTGCTTCTCCAAAGACCAGAGTTATGGGGTGAAGAGTACGAGCTACTAGAGGTACAAAAATGCCGGGTACAATCCGGGGATCTGGAAAAGGAAAAAAAGAAAATTAATTATCCTAGTCATCCTTTTTGTATCATATACTTTTTCCCCATACCATGAAATTCTTTACACAGATATAATTTCCCACGTACATTTTTTTTAAATTAAATGTTTTTTGACATGAGCCAATGAAATATCCCACAACTTTTATTGTTCTACGAATTTCTCAACACAATAATAAAAGTTATTCTTACACAAAATTCCATCGTCGATGAGCACTATACAGCGAAGAAAAATTTCGTTCCATAAAAAACCGCAGCTTTATGCCATAAGATGAACCCAATAAAATCTCGCAAGTTTTTGGTTAACATTATACCACATTTTGTTATACACGCGTGTTTTGAATAAAATCAATTGAGTGAAAACATCTTCCCGAATTTCGGTACATCTTAACAAACTTGGAATAATACTCATTCCTGATTTGTACAATAACTCAAGACAAACACATTGAAAAAAGTTAGGAAAGTTCAGAAATATGTGGATTAGTGGAAGCGACTGGAATGTCTCTCAATGAGAACCAGGAATTGTTAACGTTAGAAAGTTACACATGCGTAGCTTCAAAAAATTTTAAATAATTTTTTAAACGACGTTGAACTCCACGTTGACTCAATTTTTACGGGTCGGGCAAGACATTTGGAGCTCAGTGGCTTGGCTCTTGCATGAAGTATCAACCAAAGAGGGATGGCATTAATCTACCTAAAAGATGGTTGCTCATTCGCAGAGAAAAAGGATGAGCGACTTTTAAACCTAACAATCAAAAAAATATTTTAGCTACCGTGTAAGCAGAGGCATACTAATAAATTGAATAGGAAGCATAGGAAAATACATACACAAGCAAAAACTCCCAACACATCACAAACTTGCCCTCTGGATTCCAATATGGTCGTTAAGCTTCAACAATTAGTGCCAGTTCAGAAAATTTCCAACAGATCACCAACTTAAGGAGGATGTGAAAAATCAATGGGAAGAAAATCTTTTTCCACAATAAATCCTGACAGACTTAAAAATTTCAAAAAAAGATTTCAAAAACCTTTGAGCTTATGACTGAAACTAAAAATATTAAGAATTAAAATATTATTCACGGAAATTGTAGCTGAAATTTATCATACCTACTTTCTTGTAAGATAACGGACACGAAGGAAATTTAGCTTGAAAAATTAAAAAAAGAATAAAATTCCAACATTCCTTATCTTTTAAGTATAACAATCAAGTTCTCAAACAAATAACGTCGTTTATGCAATGCAAGTAATGTTTTGTCGACTTGCTTAAGTTCCACGCCGTTTCGATAATTTGCTCATTTCAGTCACCGCTATATTCCACGTAGTATAGTAAAACCAATATGTTCATAACGCTGTAGTAGTTTTGTCAGTTCCCAATTTGGTATTCGTATATTCCAGATGAACCTGAAACAAAAAATGATTTTTACAAAATTCTGAGGGCAGATTTTTTCGGTTATAAAAATTTTCATTGGGTGTTCACTACAGCCTCGAGTTGTAAAAATACCAAAGCATTTATTTAATTAAGCACCATTTAATATTTTATCTTTGGCCATATAATAGGGAACCTACATTTGTGGTGCAGTGTTTCAAAATAAATAATAATTTTACAAAATAACGGGATCAAAATTTTTCGCCTTTTGACAATAAAGGAGTTTATCGGAACTGCTATGTTCCGTGCCCACCAATGGTGCTGTTATGTAACAATTCTTATGCCTTTCC
>JAQFXU010006280.1:0-10470 GCA_034693705.1 Spatulosminthurus flaviceps | reverse complement strand
GACGTTGCGTTCTACGTTTGTACAACATGTAATGTACATACAGGTTGACAATCACTCTCATCATCATCATCATCATCCAGACCACGAAGCTTTTAGTTAATAAGATTTTCAAGTTAGGATTCTTATTTTTTATAAGGTTTAGTATTATTTTGAAATCGAATTTTTTCGTAATAATAATAATTTATTCATTACTATCATTCTTATTTATTTGTGGTGAGCATCTTCTTTCAGCATTTTTGCCTTTACTTGTCTTGTTCTATAATATAATATCGTTATTAATACGACCCTGCCTGTAACGCACCGCAGCGTAGCGTGAGTCCGAACTTGCTGTGAGTGAAATATTCAGGCTGTCAATTAATATCGCAAAGATGAAATTCATGAAACAATTAAATCATCATGAGATTATGCTCAAGCTGCAGAAGGAAGAAACCAAGATCTAAGAAGGTAGCAAGAACAAACCCAAAATTCAACAACCTACGAAAAGAGGAGGAGCAAGACTTTCCAAGAGGTATCAGGCTTGAGCCAGAGTTCACAATTATTGTGTATACTGTTATCTGTCTTACTATCAACAAAGTCTGTAAAAAATTGTTGGCGTCGTTGGCGAAGGGAAAGCTCAATTTGCACTTGCACAGCTCATATTTAATAAATCACGAATATCACGATACCACAATATTATCGTGGCATTCTAAACAGATCTTTGTCGGGACCACGAAAGCAAAAAGCAATCTCCCACTAACAGAAATACCAGTATATTCCAGTCGAAGTGAAAGGTATGTGCAAACAGTGGTTACTTGGAGAAACTGAGAAAGAGATATCCAGTATCCAGTGACAGCTTACGTTTTCCCATTCCAGCTCTTTCATGATTGAAAAGCTATCAACCACTAGATTAATGCACAATTTACAATAACAGGAACCTTGTCACAATAAAGGTGGTTTCGCATAGCCCCAGAATTAGTCGCAGTCGCAGTCGCTAAGCGATTAGATGGACACATAGAAAGCGACTGCGATTTTTGTGCAAGTCGCTCGGGAAAAAGTCGCTGTCGCAGATATCTACAGACCGTTGATATTATCGCTCAGCTCAGCGACTTTGTTGCGATTTCTCGTGCAAACTAATGTTGGGCGTTTTTCCTGAAGTCCCTGACTTTGTCGCTGGCTCGAACCCTTGCCATTGACTAAAATATTATAATAACTCCTTCCCTATGTGAAACAAGACAAAAAAGTCGCGAGACTTCTTGTAACGACTTCGGTGACAAGCTACTGTTTTATTTTTGTCGCAGTCGCGTCGCTCAGCGACTTTCATGGGAAAAGCTATCCGAAACCAGCTTAAGGCCTCTCTTTACGATCGGCGCGATCACTGTACTCGTATGATACGAGTCGTATCTACTTGTATTCTGTGCGCATAAGCGTAGAATTACGGGTTGATTCAGAGTAGCACAAACTGAAAATTAGAAAGCATTTTATGAGAAACGAAAATGGGAAGTACAAAGTACAACTGGAGCTTTGATAAATTGTTAATCTACTCATTTTCCAAAATTCTTATGCAAGTATGCGTAGCATGCATTTACGTTTTTTCCTTTGCTACGTAGACTTTTCCTCCCTTAACTCCTCGGTCAGTTATTTCCCTATGGAGTACGCCACTTCCTATCACATTTTCTTGATTCCTTAAGTCTTCCGTCTTCCACTATAAGCTAAAAAAATGCTTAATTTTGGTGTAGGAAATCTATTTACGTATCTTGGATATTTTAGAGACATTCTCAATAAAATGAGCTACATATTTTTTTATCATATTTCAGACTGGTGAAAGTCATGGAGTTCATGAGTCTTAATTTTGCTCTCAATCACTTGGCTTCTACCGGCACAGCTTTCTCAGTAGAGCACGCAATGGCATTGCAGGCAACTTTGACTGATTTATGCAAGCAGAATAATTTCTATAATATGTATTTCTGGGGCAAGATTCAAGGCACCGAGAACGACTATTACATAGTCTACGGAGTTGGAAAGGACTTTCTCAAAGATAGAACCTATTTCTACAGGTAGTTTTATTTGCATGCATATATGTAGTGTAAGCTTCGGAAGGTTTTCAATTGGGGCCACTCTTTCAATTTTTCGTTTCAATTAATATAGTCATAGTCCAGACCTGGACAAAGCAATATATTTAGCTACATAATTTATGGTTATTTACCATACTATGGTACACGCTCTGATATGTGTAGTGTCAAACTAATAAGACGAGTAAACTATTTTTTCCAAGCTTTAATCACAGCTTGGAATGGGTCCAACTCGCTGAACCAACCCCGTTGACAATAGAATTAACTTTGGCAAGCACAGGTAGGTTTGTTGGGAATCCCGCTGCAATTTGTGAAACCGAAATAAGTGCAAATCATGAAGACACAATTGATGAGTTAGGAGATGAAGAAGAAGATGGGTCTATTTGGGTAACACACACTCATTGTCAATACCTATAAGATAAATACAAATACAGGTAATTAATTACGTGTAAGGTATGCGAATCTATTCTATTGTATTACCCAGTCCTAATGCATTTAACCTTCCCTCAAATCAGGTTACTTTTAAAGAAGAGGAACGCCTGGCCGCAACTGTCTCACTTATACAGACAGAGGCTGAACTTATTCCACGCGGGTTCCTTATCAAAGATCCTACAGGCTCGATATCCCAAAACAAAGCATTCGAAGGCAAGTAACTATTTCGCTTCGGCTTATGTTCTGATGTTCTATCCATAGCCATCAAGCCTTGCATTATCCCTTATTCCTCAGCCCCAATAGCCTTTTTTCTTCAGCCTAGACCCGGAAAATTAATATAAAAAAGGCTATTGGGGCTAAGGAATAAGGAGCCATTAAATAGCTTGATGTCTATGGATCCGGGACTAGGCTGATTCACTCAAAGCCCTTTTCACCCTGTGGTTTGAACCAAAAAGTTTTTCACCCAATATAATTTGAACCAAAATGTATCTCACCCAAGATAATTTGAACCAAAAAGTATTTCACCCAAGATAATTTGAACCAAAAAGTTGTTCACCGAATATAATTTGAACCAAAAAGTTGTTCACCCAATATAATTCGAACCAAAAGGTTTTTCACCAAATATACAATTTGAACCAAAACTTTGTTGACCCAAAACAATTTGAACCAAAAGTTTATTGATTCACAATTATCTAAATTTACATGTTCATTTGCCTAGCTTTAACCTGACAATTTACTTGAAAACTGTGATAACGACTTCATAAACAAAGTTCCTGTTCACCTTTTACAGATTATTCTCTACGATAAAAAAGAAAAAAGTTTTGTTCGATATGTAACTTCATGCCAGTGATAATAATATTTTTTGATGTATAATTATTTCAATAAAACCGCAACACACTCAAAACCCTTTGGTTAATAATCATTTGTTGTCCTCTAATATGTTTTGGTTAAAAAAATTATTGGTTCAGATGGTTTTGGGTTAAATAATTATTAGTTCAAATGGTTTTGGTTGAAATAATGATTGATTCAAATGGTTTTTGGTTGAAAGATCTATTGGTTCAAATGGTTTTTGGGTTAAATTAGTTTCGGTTCAAAAGTATTTTAGTTCAAATGGTTTTGGGTGTAATAAAATTGGGTGAAACCATTGGGTGAAAAGGGCATTGGTTGAATCAGCCGGCTCCGTAACTTTCCACATACTTGTTCAACATGATCACCAAGTTTTTTTAAACAGGGTAAAATTAACAAAAAAGAAATAAAATAAGAAACATGCTATGCACAATTAAATTTATTTTTAGGGGATACGAACAATAACGTTGTGCCATTGCACGACTTGTATTTGCATAACTGCGTGATTCTTGGCTTATAGCCATTTGGTGTAGAGAAAGAATAAAAATTGTTACGTGATCATGTGCCTACGACCTGACAATGCCATGTCTGGGGACAAAAACTGGGTAGTAAATTTCAGGCAGTTTCTGACTTTCGTTGGTCACAGAAATGGTTCCTTACTAATTTTAGTACTTTCGAAAATTTAGAAGGAGTTAATTAGATTACTTGTACTGTTACATATTGAACCCTTTTGTCGCACACGAGTTAGAACGGCAGATGTGCGGAGGAAGTGTTGAGAGATTCATGGAAAACGATTAGAATTTTTTAGTTTCCTTTCTTGATTCTACATTTGCAAATGAGATTCGCTCTTGGCACGATTTTCAATCGTTATTTTAGCCTGAATGACAGAATGACATTGATCGTGGCAATGACATTTCCTTCATCACATGATCTAATATTGCTTCAAGTTCCAGAGTAATGAAAGGATTCCATTTTGCAGGTCTACCCAAGGAGGAAGCGCTTCAGTTAGTTTCATACTTTCATGTTCGCCCAGCTGAAATCCCTTGGGATAAGCATATCGTCGGTCGCCCGGATTATAATCTTACTTTGGATTTTCTACATTCCATAGCCAACGACTTGCCTATTGGTAAGTGTATATGAATACCTTGTGTAATTCAATGTCTGATGTCCTTTATTGTACCCACACACCAACAGAAATAGATACTCAACATATTTGAAAAGTTCCTTTACAAAGGTTATTCTGATTACTAATAAAATATGCAAGGTTGCTGGACGATTTCGCTCGACAACATTGAGACAGTTGCAACTCTTCGGTCCTTGTTCTGGCCTGGAGCTCATGGTGCAGTTGTCATTAAGAATAATAGACAGCATCATATGTGCGGCTGGGGCTTATTCTCATGGTGGTACATAGGCACTGGGAAGAAAAATTGGGATGTTCCTTTCATGATAGCACCACCTCCTAGTTTGGCAAAAGCTTGTGTCATAGAAACAGAGGATAAACCACAAATAGAGCTAGATGAGAGGGGTAAGACTTACAGTGTTCCTGAAACTGGTTACACAGTAAGTCTACCAAGGGCTAGTCGAATCAATTCTGTCAAGTCCACCCCAAGCGCGATTCGTCGGTCTAGTGCAACAATGAAACCTTTCGTAAAATTTGACAGTGGCATGGAACCGCTTCCCCTATAGGATTTGCCTTCCTAAAACAAGTGATGAGAGAGAGAGAGGTAACGAAAAACGAAGAAAAAATAAAGTAAACCCAGTTCTGAAAGTATTTGCTTGGTTTCAATTTTATTGTTAAACCGGACATGTAATACAAACGGCGATTACTATAGAATAAATAATAAACCATTACTTATTACAGAACTTCATTTACAGCAATTAAATAATTAATCGAAAAATATAAGCTTACATGCATTTTATAACTAAATTATTATACTACTCAAGTCATAATCCGGCATGTTACTGGTACGGATGAATGTAGATTATAAATAGTAAGATCCGTAAATCAACAAAATTCATGCAAACCTGACAAAAATCTATAAACTGGTTCTCAGAAATAAAAAGGAATACTTGTGAAGTAACTTGAAATTTATTCCATCAGACAATAACACTGATGAGGCGTCGATGTGTAAGTCTAAATGAGAATTAAGTATATTTAACTTGCCTAAACAAGTGAAGTGAATGGGTACCTACTTTCTGGGATTCTGAAATAAACTTGAGAAGGATCTTAAAAACGACGTATCATAACCTTCGTCAACTTTTTCCCAATCGCAAGACCATGTACACACGGTGCTTTTATATGGAACGCGACAATAAAACTAGTGAATACCTTCGGACTTAAGTTGCGGTTTCAAAGAGCCAAAAGAAATAAACCATCTAACGGCAACTATTAGGCGGGACACCATGACCTATACGTTTTGCTCTTTTAGCTTTTAGTTCTTCAGCGAATTCTTCTGCATCTCTCTTGCGGAATACCTTTCCATTATGTTTCAGCAAGAACTCACGGAGATGTTCTTTCACTTCATTGAGACCTAAGGTGAAAATTAACGATGTAATTCAGTTAGACATGTTATTAGATTAAATATTTCATCAGCTAAAGTGCATAAGGGGCTTTATGCAGAAATCCTAAATGCGAGATAGGACAGATAAACACCAGTCTGTTACTACAAATTATAAAGCTAAAAGGGGCTACATGCATTCTCGCTGCCGCTGCTGCTACGGATATAAAGGTACATGCACAGACTTGGCTCGTTTGTGGTTTGAGCACTAAGCAATCACTGCCTACGGCCCATTTTTCCACGAGGCTCCCAAAATGACAGCCTCTTTTGCACTTTAGCAGGCGATTTCCTCCAATACTTACTTATCATGGCCTCTACTTTGGCCACATGATCTAGTTTTGACCACATGCTCGAAAATTCCTCCTCCTTCTCTTTTTCTTCCTCTTCCAGCTTAGCTTGACCCAGTGCTTCGTATGCAAAGAGGGTATCCTCTTCGTCCGTGACAAATCCAACCCCCAATTTGAAGTACATATTCTGAATTTTGAAAACATGGCAACTTTATACTTTATTATTGATGAAATGGCAAAGTACTAAGATATCCTGAAAATGGTAAGTCAGTCAAAATAGACGGAAATATTGGCGTTTTCATACCAGACAAGGTTCACATTTACAAAGCTTCGAGCGCCAGCCAGCTATCCATAATGTAGCAGATTCAGGAAGGTCAGACTTGGTCTTCGACTCAATGAAACAAGTACCGCTTTTAGATGTATCCACAATACCCAGCTCAGGAGTTGCTTCGTTGGAATCACTCATTACAATTCCACTGTCTCTAGTTCCTTGGTTTGACTCACTTTTAGAGTCAACAATTGCGTTTGTGGATAGTAACGGGGAAGAGGATCGCCCTGCTAGATCTGTTCTTGAGTCACCATCAATTTCAATTTTTAACTCATTTGTTTTGCTAGATGGTTCAGAGGTAGCTAGGGGTTCAGCTGTGTCTTTATTCAGAGTGGCTTCATTAGCAGTGATAGAACTACTTTCATTAGTTGCAGGTTCCGGCTTAATCGTGATGGGAACTCTTACTGGAAAAATCAAATAGGTTAAAAATACTGGGTTTCACTTAAGGATGATCAGTAGCTGCTACAAAAATTATTTTAAAAAACTTGCATTGCCCATAGTATTTGAGGAAACCACAGCTCTTGGTGCACTTTTCACATATCATTTCGCAGTCCACATCGCTTCCATCACCAATCACCACCCTGTCTGAATGATGTCCAAACGAGTGCTAACAAAAAATTGCATCTTGAAGCATGTTCTTCCTTCTCAAGATGCACATATTTTAGCCATCAGTCATCGTGATTAATAAACTGAAATACTTACCCTGCTGTGGAACCAATCTTCGCATACGATGCACTGAATCATTTCGTCGTCGTCATCTGGATCTAGAGAAAACAAAAGACAACAGATCCTTCATAACTCATTACTAAATTAAATACTAATGATAATAATTAACGTTGTTATACAGTATTCAGAAGCATTAGCCATTATAAAATTACCAGGATATGGGCGCTCGCATGTACAATATAATCCCGAAAAGTTGTGATTATATACGTTCCCAGCATTGCAGGCTTCTTTCTCCTACCACATAAAATCAGTAACATCATTAAGTCAACATCAAGTATTCAACACAGGGTGGTTGTAAGGGCTTAGGCCAAAATATCGACCCGAATAAATATTATATATATATTATATATATATTCAACACAGGTCAAAACATCTCTGAAAACTTACAGGAAGGAGGGCACACGGGTTTTGAAATTTCTTATTTCCGCAGTCACAGCGAAACACCCTAAAAAAAGAACATCAATCAAGTACATCGAAGATATATTATTACCCCTCTACGATAATCTCCCCTGAAAACTTGCCCAAACCATTTTAAATAACAATAATACCTACCGTTTCGTGTAAAGTTCAACGAGTTGATGATTTTCATGACAATTGTTGGCACAAGCCAAACATACTCCCGCTTTTTCAGCATCCGAGCCATTACAGGTCACACAAGCATAAAGAGCTTGCCGTTTTACATACCCCTAAAGAGAAGGTAACCCCAAATAAAATAATTAGTAACCATTTCATGTTCTATGCTACTCTATCACTTAAGCAACTATAATACAAATCAACAAACAAATTCTCACCAAAGCATACGAACAATTGTTTGGATCAGAAGCTCCAAGTACAGCATTAGCAGACTCGTACATTTCTCCTAATTCATCCAGTGTGTAAACATCCTCTGTTTCGGACGTGTCTGACTCAGAATCCCGGTTATTTTGGTTGTCATCCTCCATTTCTACGTTATACAAAACATCTTAACAAAATAAATTCGACCATTTCCAAACTCTTGCCTTTACGTATGTTCTATGTTTACAATCACAACTACATTCACACTGCACCCGTCCTGGTTGTCAATGCCAACACCACCATATTTCAGGAACTGGTAGCTTCCCCAAAACTTTAAAACGTATTTATCAAACCAATTCGATATTTATATACTCACCTTTAATTCGGAGCCAAAGCTAAGATCCAAGTTTCACGAAAATTAACCTCAATAATACTCCTTTTACTTAGAAGCGCCAATAATTAACTAACAAATACTCAGCTTCTCTTAACAAGGCAAAAGTCTAGCTCAAACTCGCAGTTTCTGGAGATCACGAATGGAAAATCACCAATTATCCTATCTCAACATTTAACGAATCGTCCACAGTTACAAGTTCCAAATAAACGACTTATCGCCGTGTTCATGCAAATGCGAGTCAATTTCCAAAAGATTTGTCTGTACGTATAGAGATTAGAGATAGGCTTTATGCAATTTATACAATTATGTGAACTGTGGCAATGCAACGATTCAACTTTTAAAAACAGTATTAAGCCGTATATACAGGTATACACAAAATGTTAACATGCAACTATTAACTTAAATTTGAAAACAACGATTATGATATTTAAATATTGTCTACCATATACGACAAGGAGTGTTTTAGTATAAATTACAAGTAGTTTTGTACTACACACTACACAACAGCATCCCAAGATTCGTCTGTGCTTTTGTTACTTATATAGTAAGATCTTTCGTTTTGCTCTTTTAGCGTATATCTGTTCACTATTAAAAGCATTCCGTTCAGAACAGCAGAATTTCAGAAGTGGCAAAAGGCAAATATATATATATATATCTACGTTAGCACTGGGAATATGAATACGGGAAGTGTATACTTATACTTTATAAAAAGTGAACTGCAGTAGTGAAGGAAAAGGTACATATATATTCATTGTATACCTTTTGTAGCAGCAGCTTATACTATCTCTCCCGCCCATTCCGTTCCAAAGCAAACACTTTGTAAATCTATGCCTTTCCTGCCATCCTCTGGCAAGCCAGAGGATCACCTATCACCTTCCTTCCACAGTACAGCTTGAAGTCTCTCTGTATACATAGTATCTATATATACATATATTCTGCTGGAATAAAAGTTTCAAGTGCCTATGTCAATCTCTGTTTTTCAATGACCTGCTTCATATCATGACTTTTTTATAAGTTAGCAAATTAAAATACCAGTCTTAATTATTTTTGGAATGCATGATTACAAACAAAAATAATTTATGAATGCAGTGAGATTCACGATTATGATTATTTGGTCGTACATTCGTCCAGGAATGGCCTAATTGTATAGTTGGAAATAAAAAAACAAGGAACATGTAGAAGTTTTGGGAAACGCGAATCACAGATCTAAATTATTTGGATTTATTAGCGCGTAATTACTGTTGAATGTGCGAATTTCTTGTGAGCAGACCAGTATGCAGTATAATTTAATATGGAGAAAACAATATGCTACTGGTTCTTTTACTTTGGCTGTAAAATTGAAATGCAATTTAGTAGGAACTCGTGGGTAGCAAATAACGGTAGCTATTTCACTTTTCACTGGAAAAAATATGCGCTAGTGGTTATTGCAGTTTGGATACAGGGAGAAACGTCCGTTATTCCATATGCTGGAGTCTCCAGCGACGTTATTACTAAGTACATACGTAAATAGTGCAACTTATGACACCAATATTTACATCCTAAGAGCAAGCCTCCATTATAGCCTTGCCTAAGAGGTTTTTTCAGAAAGGATCGGTTGTGATATGAATCATATGAAATGAAACAGTAATTAATAAGTAATTAAATTAAATAAAAGTTTAATTCAGTGTAGGATATCGCAATCCCCGTGGCACCCGCAGAGGTGGGGGATAATGATTTCGCGCGCTAAAATGCCATGAGGTGGCGGCGGCAGGTACTCCTTTGTGTTTAGTTAGAGAAAACATTAGAGAAAACACTATGCATAATTATATATATACGTATATGTGGGGTTCGAGGGTTACCAATTCGTGGAGAAAACATTAGCTGGAGAAAGTAGAGTTGTGAGAAATATGTTTGGTGTAATGAGTAATGATGAAGCGAAGAGCAGTAATTGTAATTATTTTCCTTTTGAAATAAAAGTACATTATTTGAGAGTGAAAACCAAAACGGACGCCTTATGTATGTAGATTGCTAGGTATTCAGATGAATAATTTGTTAAAATGGAATGAACATGTAAATTGTATTTTAATTAAGGCTAGTA
>JAQFXU010006279.1:0-10475 GCA_034693705.1 Spatulosminthurus flaviceps | reverse complement strand
GAAAGTACAAGGGAGAGTATAGTGTAAAACATTGGGGAAAGTACACGGGAGAGCGTGGTGTTAAGCATTGGAGAAAGAACAGGGGAACGTATAGTGTAAAGCATTGGAGAAAGCACTGGAGAAAGTACAAGGGAGAGTGTAGTGTAAAGCATTGGAGAAAGCACTGGAGAAAGTACTGGAGAAAGTACTGGAGAAAGTACTGGAGAAAGTACAAGGGAGACTGTAGCGTAAAGCATAGAAGAAAGCACTGGAGAAAGTACAAGGAAGAGTGTAGTGTAGAGCATTGGAGAAAGCACTGGAGAAAGTAAAAATAAAGCATTAGAGAAAGTTCAATTGAGAGCATTGCAATGCAATTGAGAAAATACGAGGAAAAATGAGAAAATCCAAGTGACTTTCACTTTATCAACTTTCTGCACCCACACTCACTCTTCTCTCATTCAAAGTTATTATTCTATCTAAATACTCTTTTTAATAACTTTTTTTCAAAAAAGCACATATACAACACATTTAAAACTCCTAAAGAAAATTGTAATCCGACAAACACACACACACATTTCAGGCATACTCTTATAATAAGAAACTTCCTCCTTAAAAACCATGTTTCAACATACTTTGGAAACAAATCCTCTGGAATTTTTCCAGAGGAAATTAAGTTCCTGGGAAAGAAGGAAGAAAATATTTATTTTTCTTAAGAGGAACTTCTTCCTCCTTCCTAAGACGATACAAAAGCTTTGACTTACTCTAGTATATAAATAGCTATAGATATTCCATCATGAAGAAGGGAAAACAGGATGAAGGAAGAAAAGAAATTAGAGGAGTACTTGACTTGAGCTATTGAACTGAAAATGGAATTTAATTTTCAAGGAGAGAGGAAAAACTTTGACATGAATTTCCTCTCTCTCTCTCTCTCTCTCTTTCTCCCTCCCTGACAAGACAGCACAAAAGATTTTCAAGATTCTCTATTTCTCATTATAAAGATTCGGATTCTCATTTCAATCTCAAATTGCTTATTATGTGTCCTTGACAACTTGGAATTATCTCCATGATGAGACATAACATAAGTATAATGAAGAATATGCGACCAAAGAGAGAGAGAGAGAGAAAGTAAAAAATAATTTCAAAAATCCTAACTTTGATTTATTCCTCCTCACGTTTTACTCCTCCTCCTCCTCATTCGCTATCATTTCAAAGATAAAGCAAATGAAGCCTGAATTTTCTCCTGAGCAAATAAAAGACAAGTACTTTTGAACAACTGGGCCTTTCTCCCGGAGGTCCTCCTTCCCCTCCCACATGGCCGAGGATGCATAATGGAATGGTTTTAATTAGAGGATTTTCGAGAAATTTACCACGTTTATTTTCCAGGGACCGACCATATATAAATACGTAGAGAGAGAGAGAGAAATAGCTGGGGCTCTGATTGGGTTAAAAGTACTCGGATAATCTAAGGCGGATGATGAGAGAGAGAGAGAGAGAGAGAGATAGAGAGCGAGAGGAGAAATCATTGGTACGCGAATTTATTTCCAGGCTATGAAAAATCAATGCTTTGGATCCAACACTCGTAGTTTACTTAGGCAAATGTGGTTAAATCTACGAGTGTGTGTATGTGTGTGTGTGTGTGGAGAAAGCAAGTGAAAGTACGGTAGATTTTATTCCGTCGTGTGGCTGTCAGCTTCAGGCACACACACGCCGTCCCTTTTTATCCTTTCACTTTCTCTCTCTCTCTCTTCCTCCTTTCTCTTCCCTCCCTTCTCTTCCCATAATCCAAATAAATAGGGACGGATGATAAATGTCCTCAGCCTTCTTTTACGCATCCAAAGCTTTTATACTAGCAGAGGAAAATCCTCACAGGTCAGAAAGGTCAACGAGACTTAAGAAGGTGTTGACGTTAACACGTGATTTTTTTTAAATTCTCTGAGTGTACCGGAGGTATAGCACGAATACTAAAGGTGGGAATTTATAAAAAATGATGGCAGAAATTTCATTAAAAAAAGTATATATGCAGGCATTTTTACTAACTGGATTATTTTTGAATTTTTGTAAAATTTTGCTGGGAATTATTTTAACTAATTTCGAAAAAATGTTTAAAGAAATTTTGCAAAAAATAGTGTGGAAATATAATAAATTAATGGCAGAAATTTTGAAAAATATCAAGGACCAAATTTTAAAAAAAGTAATGGTGGGAATTTTAATTTTTTACATAAAACTTGGATTTCCAAAATTCACTTTCACTTTACAAAACCAGAGGAAGTCAAAACAGTTCCGAGGATATAGAAAAAGTTGCATAAAAATTAGGGATTTTATTGCCAATAGGAGGAAACGCAGACTTGATGGATAGGTCAAAGTTCAACCCAATAATGGTTGCTGCATGGAGGAATTTCCGGAGTGTGTGGAAACAAGGGAAAACAATTGATTTTTATATGGAAAAAAGGAAAAGGTTTTTGTCCACGAATAAAAGTTGTGTGTGTGTGTGTGTGCGAGGAAGGAGAGAGAGAGAGAGAGAGAGAAAGAGAAAGTAGTGGATATGTATTCAGAATACAAAAATCAATTCAAGTATCATTTATTATGGGAGAAGTAGACACTTGGAGAGAAAGAGAGAGAGAGAGAAAGTGAGTGAGTAGGAGAATAGTATTTCTAGAACAAGTATAAGTATTGGAATGTAGAGAGAGCCTTGAGGATAATAAGCATGAGGGCAAGAGCGTGTCTATTTCACAATAATTCTACTTTTACGCTATATTGCTCCATTCCCCGGACTCTCTTTTGGGTTTAGAAGTGTAAGAAGTGGAAGAAGACGAAGGAGAGAGGAAGCGTGTGTGAAAGCTACATATTTTATTCCCTGAGTATTTTCTCCAAGCCCCTTTTATTTTCTTTAGCGTGAAAGCTGTTGAATAGTGATCAAGAGGGAAAATCATTGGAACTACTACCGGAGTAGTATCTACCCCTCTCTGCCCCTGAGAAAAACCTGTCCACATTCTTGAGCTCCCAACTTTTTCACCTTCCCATACATCCACATATTCCACCTACTTCCTCTAAATATACAACCAAGTATCAAAAGGAAGGACCTTGTTTAGAAAAGGATTCCCCTTTAAACTATCTCTCTCTCTCTCTCTCTCTCTTTGCCCACTATTTATACTTTTCTCTCCTCTATACTTTATAGCATGTACAATTGTTCCAAAACCAACAAGAAGACTTAAAACCAGTCTCTTTACATGTGCTAAACTTTCCTCGAAATGTAATAACACTCACAGTATAAAGGGAATAGATGGAAACATCAGCCACGTAGTATCTTTTCATTGGATGGAGTTGTATATGCATACACAAATTCTATGACACAGGTTCTTAAGATGCAGAGTAGATGTATCATTTGAATGTAAAACATTCATTTCATTTCATTTCTGCTTATGTTCGAGAGTGAGAGTGAGGTGATGAGGGAAGTGAAAGTATATAGAATTAAAGGGACGGATAAAAATTCTTGTCCAAGTTACATATTATAGAAAATCCTTAGGATAGGACTGGAGGAAAATTAGGGCGAAAGTTTAGTGAGAATAATGGGTTGAATCAAAGTCATTTAGTGCAGGTGAGAGGGGGGGAGTGAAAAAGTGGAGTGGTAGTGAAGTGGTAGTGAAGTGGTAGTGAAGTGGTAGTGAAGTGGTAGTGAAGTGGTAGTGAAGTGAAAGGTGAGTTAGACAGGAGTGAAAGTGGAGTAAACGTGGACTGAAATTCCCGTGAAAAGGTGGAGTGAGAGTGAAGTGAAAAAGGAGTGAAAGTGGAGTCAATGTTTTGTGAGTGTTGCGAAAGTCAGTTGAAAGTAGAGCGAAAGTTGAATGAAAGTAGAGTGAAAGTTGAATGATAGTAGAGAGATAGAAAGTTGAATAAAAGTCAAATGAGGGAGTGAAAGTAGAGTGAAGCAGTGAAAATAGTTAAGGAGTGAAAGTAGAGTGAAAGTAGTGAAAGCAGAGGGAAAGTAGAGTGAAAGTGGTGAAAATAGAGTGAAAGTAGAATGAAAAGAGAGTGAAAGTAGAGCGAAAGTAGAGTGAAAGTAGAATAAACAGAGAATGAAAGTATCCATAAGAAAATTATTAGAATGTGAAACGTTTACAATGTTTTTCATATCCCTACAATACAAAACGCTCTCACCCATTTCTATACAAAGGCATCAACGTCCGTTTAAATACCAGACTATAGATACTCACTTTTCGCAAAGGCTTCCCTACATTCCCCAGCTTCCCCTCTACCTCTTAACCCGCCCCATCCCTATACATGTTCTCGGCCGTAAATTACAAGGTATTTGAATGTAAAGCGTGAAGATGTGTATCTAGGAACGTTGCCATTTTGAAAATGCTCACACAAATAATACCCTCTAGTACTTTCCCCTCCCAAAAGTGTAAGTTTCCTCATCAAACTACTCTTGTGGGTTGTTGTTGTTGTTGCTGCTCCTTGGTTCCCTCTATAAAGAATAAAGAACCAGGCCAAGAACTTGATGTGCTATGCATATACGCTATTCCCCCGCAAAAGACATAGCCACCTATAAAAGTTGTACATCCTCCTATCCTTCTATATATTGCTATTTCGTTTGCTCCCCTCTTTTTACCATTTTACTTTCACCTCACACAAACTATAGTTTACGTGAGGTTGAGAACTTCCGAGTGATTTCTTGTTCCTATTCAGGTTGGCCAAAGAGAGAGAGAGAGAGAGAGAGAGAGAAAAGTATGGAGGGAAAAGAGAGAGAGAAAACTTTTAGAAAAGAGATGAGTCTATAACTGAAGTAAATTATGCGGGTTTTGACTCCAAGTTGTAACCAAACCTGATGGAATCGTCAAACCAAAATCACCGCAAAACTTTTTCCCTTGTGGTGGTTTTCTAGGGAAGAGGAGGAGGGAAAAGGGAAGAGAGAAAGTGAGAGTGAGATATGTACAATGGAGAAGGTTAATGCCTGGAAGAAAACAGTATATGTAAGTTTTTTAGCGGACTATGTAGAAAATATCTATCTCTACCTTTTCTTTCGCACCCCACCAATGAATGTTTTCACATTTATAATTACGAGGTCTCGAGGCAAATTACGAGGGATGGTAAACTTTAGCATCTTATTAATCACCATTTGCCAAAAGTATAGGAAAAACTCATGGGTTTCCTAACCTCCTCCCAGGCAAATATCACACGAAGTTGAAGCTCTCTTTCTATCCCCCCTTGCATTCATTAATTTTATCTCTCTCTCTCTCTCACTAATAATAATTATACATAGGGTGGTCGTCATATCATTAGGAAAATCTCCCTACTAACTTTTTCCATGTTGGAACATATATCTTTTAGTTTGTTCGATGTTTGTGATATCGAAAGTATGGGAGGTGAACATCAAGTTAAATCGAGTCTCTTGTACTTTATAATCTTTCTATAACTCGGAGCGTGAATTTGGAAAACTTTCTCTTTTTCTAATTATAGGGATCATCCGGATATTATATTTCCTTCCAATCAAAGATTTCAAGTGTCATTTTTAAATGAGGATCAAGTTTTTCATCCTTCTTATATCGGGGATTCTTATATCCGTGTCTTTTTTTTTTTTGAAGGATTTTCTTTCAAAAGTTTTTCTCGTTTTGGAGGGATTAATTTGAAGAATTTTTAATTTGCGGGCTTGGTAAAAGTTTTTTACATGTATTTGGAGCTGGATTTGGAGGATTTTTATTGGGTATTTGGTATACACATTGAATTTTATGCATGAGAGAATTTTACATACAAATTTTTTATGAAATCAAAATAAATTTTATATTTAACCAAAAGAATTTTTGTTGAATTTTGGATTTGAAGATTATTGGGGAGAATCTTTAATAGTTTTTTTTTTAAGAAATTGGTGTTAATGTTTTTAACTATCTGGTAGAATTTTTTTTAAATTGAGTGGGAGACATTTTCTAATTTCTTGGTAGATTTTATGCGTAATTTTTGGTGGGAAATTTGTTAAATGTTTTTATTCTGAAATTTTGTGGATTTCGTTTTAAAGGATTTTTTTAAATATTTTGCCAATTTTTGTCAAGAAGTCGTTCCAACATTTTTTGACAGAAATTGTTCCAGCATTTTTGGACAGAAATTGTTCCACCATTTAGTCAGATATTGTTTCCATATTTTTGGTAGAAATTTCATCCCGTGTATTTTTGCATGAATTTTAAAAAAAATTGTTTTTAGAAATTTTTCTAACTTTCAAGCACTATCTGTTCTAATATTTTAACGGAAATGCATGCTAAATTTTAGTCAAAGCAAGTATCTAATTTCGACAATACATTTTTGCAGAAATCTGACGCAACGTTTTCTCAAAATGTTGCCTTCGTAAATATTTGAGGAATAATTGCTTTTTAGAGTAAAACTTCTACATGATGGAAATTTGACGAAATATGTATGTACGTGGAGATCCTAAACAAATGTAAGAGAAAAAATCTATAATTACTAAATAATTTGTTTACAAAATTAACTTACCCGCATATTGGGCATTGGATTTTAGTTTCACCCGCCCTTCCCTGAAGACACTTGGCACAGAAGGAGTGAAAGCAGGCAAGGAGCCTTGGGTCTTCATAAATGCTATTACAAATGAGACATAGTAAAGGGTTGCGAGCACAACTCTCGAAATTCTCAATTTCACCAGGCCCTGCAGGGATGAGGGGATTGGGAGCGGAGGCTATCATGATGAGTTCATCACCCGGAGATTTCCTATCACTCCCTCCGCCCCCACTTTTGCTCCTCGTATGCTGAGGGTGATGTGTTGGAATTGGTGGTTGTGGACGATGTGATTGCTGCTGCTGTGGTTGTTGTTGTTGTTGTTGTTGTTGTTGTAAATGTTGTTGCTGCTGCTGTTGCTGTTGCTGTTGAGAACGAGAGTGAGGTCCTGGTGTAGCCGTTCCTGTGGACGTAAAGGAAGGTGCTTTGCTCCCACCACTCGACCCCTTCCAACTACCAACGTTCTTCGCCATGAAAACTCTCTCTCTCTCTCTTTCACACAACCTCCGCTCCCTGACCTTCGTGTCAGGTAAAAATTCCCTTTTCTCACTCCAAATTCATATTTTAAATTTTTTCTCAACCTACTTTCTCCTTAACCTAAAAATCACACATACATTTCTCACAAATTTTTCCCCAAATTTCCACAGTTTCATTGAATTTTTCCAAAACCATAAAATCTCTCTTGTTTTTTCTCCCCAAAATTCGTATTTTTTATTTTCTGACTTTCACTTTTTTGCAATTATTCCAATAAAAAATCCACCCACATTTTCCAACCATACACAAATCTGCTCTTCCCCTTCATAAAGTGTTCACCTCTACAATAAATGGAATTAATCGCGGAAAAAACCCAGTCTCTCGGCTTTTTTCTCTCTCTAATGGGCAAATCCCCAGATTCAATTTACTGTGGGTAAATTATACTGGGAAAAGCCGGTTGAGAGATGAGATTTCCAATGGTGTGGCAGAGAGAAGTGAAGAGAAGTGAGTCTAAGAATGAGAATAAATTTTTAGTATCCCCAAGTCCCTCGTTACGAGAACCTTACGTTGTTCCTGACTTGTGTGATTTTGGTAGGAAATGAGGAATTTACTGGTAATTCCTTTCCTTCACCCACGAACGAGCCGACAAACAAATAAAAACTAACACATTGAGGAATCACACGGAGAAAGTGTCATATATAGAGAGAGAGAGCCAAAGCCAGAGGAGAGCTCAAGGAAAAAAACTCCAACCAATGCTTTTTCTCCCAAGGTTTTTTTTGTAGCACATTTTTTTTCTCTCTCTCTCTCTCTCTTTCTATCTCTCTCCCTTTTTTTCTTCTCACTATCCTTTTCCTCTCTCTCTCTCTCTCTCAGTTAAAAAAAAGAGAGAATAAAGCACCTGAGAAAGTAAACAAAAGATATAGTGAGTAAAATTGAAGTATTGAAGACGACGACAAATCCAGAGAAAACAAGTTTTCACACCGTCAGCTGTGTCTGCGCCTTTTACTTTTTTTCCCCTTTACTTTCTCTCCATACTTTTTTCCCCGTGTCTCTCTCTCTCTCTCTCTTCACTTTTATATAAATTTCTCTTATAGGGAGGAGAAAAAGCTATTCCTATATAGCTACGTATAATCTTAAGAACTTGCACAATCTGCTCACTCTAGATTTCTCCTCCTTTCTCTTTTCTCCGTATATGTTCAACGTACACGTCCTTATATGTTGAAGAATCCTATATAGAGAAATTGGGTTGAAGAAAAAAACCGGCTGGATTTCTTCTACTTAAGTTTCAATTCATGTCGCTTCGTGGAGAGAAGAAGAGGAAAAAAATTTTGAGGAAAAAATCAAGCTTTTAATTTTTTCTTGGATTTTTTCCCCACAACGCAACGGAGAAAGTTGAGGAAAGCTGAAGGATTTTCCCCTTATTTTGAAATATTATTTTTCAACACAGGAGTGTGTGTGGCACAATTTCAAAAGAGTTGTGTAATATTTGTAGGTTTCTTGTATGTCTCTGTAGAACTGTATGTTTTTCTACGTGTATTTTTCTGTGTATGTGGGAGAAAGGATGAAGATGAGAAAACAAGGAGGAGAGCACAAGCGACGAGACGACAAGACTCTAGCTACTTGTCCCGTGGCCGTTTATCAAGGACTGAATTGGATTCGCAAAGCTAAACATGGAATATGAAGAAGAAAAGCATGTACTGCGGATCTTCCCCAAAGTATAGTCGAGTATAGGAGAGAGGGTATAGGCAGAGAGGGAGAGAGAGAGAGAGAAAGTCGAGTAACAACTGCTCACACTTTCTCTCTTATAAGGCCTCCTTTTCCTCTTTATGCTCTACTGGTGATTCTCCTTGTGCTGCTCCTGCTCCTGCTACTTCTACTACTACTACTTCTCCTGCTATTCCTGTGTGTGTGCGCATCTTTTCTGGAGAGAGAAAAGTGGGATTTATAGTGAAAAGGATATTTTGTATAGGATGGAGAGAGAAAGAGAGAGAGAGAGCTCTGAGGAGCAGAGCTACTTATATATAGGAATTTTTTTCCCTACCACTGATACATGGGAGATCTTTGTAGGTTTTGGGAGTAGTTGTTCCCTGGAAATCCTATACGTATGTGTCTCCTATTTTCTACACACGTCGGGTGTAGTCATGGTGAAAGGGAGTGAAAGTATTTTGTGTGTAGGATTTTCTAATGTAAGTATATATAGAGGGGATGGATGTAGAGTGGGTATGTAATGTATGTATAGTGGAGATACTGCGGAGTATGAAGGATGATCGTGTGTATGTACAATAATTGACGGAGAGACTGACTCGGCTCTGGGACAGCAGCAGCAGCAGCAGCAGCAGCATGTGCAGGACAATTGTCCTTTTAGTTCAGGGCTTCATCCTTCTCTCGTATCTATAGTAATCCATCCGTTTATTTATGTAACATGTGCTTGACGATGGTGGGACACTGGAGACATTTTTTTTCTCATGCTGTGAGCTGCGTATAGAGATAAATGCATGATTATATATACATATTTAAAAGGTAATGTTATAATTATAGTGGGTTGAAAATTAGAGAGGGAAATTAGAAGGGTAAAAAAATATGTGGAGAAAAAATAGAGAGTTAACTTGAGTTGAGGATGTATGTTAAACAATGGGGATTGGAGGGAGGAGGTTGTGGGGAAATTTTGGGACTATGTATGCCATCTGTGGGGTTGGAATTTGCTGGGTATTTTTGAGCATTTTATTGTGGAATTAATGGAAAATGGAAGATTGAAGTTTGATGGGGTGTTATTAATGGGAAGGGATTAATTTGGTGGGACTAACAATACTTGGGGGGTGAAGAAAAAAGAGAGTCGGGAAAATAATAGTTTCTATGGATGTCATCTTTGAATTGAAGAAAAAGATGGGGGATGGTATTTATTAACATATATATGTAGGGAATAAATAGACAAATAGATTTTTTTTTAGAATTGCTTTGAAGTATTAATTTCTGGAGGAATTGACATTCTGGGAATTTGAATGGTTGGGAGTGTTGCTGGGACATCAAAAGGACGAGAAAGGATAAGAAACATTTCAACTATCCTTTGTATATTTTTTTTGCTTCAAAAGGATCAATTGACTTCAAAGTAGCTGGAGGTTGATGGAATGGAAGCAAATAGGGCTTTGTGGAATTCTTTATTTTTGTATGTATTTTGTATGTCAAATACAATACTTTATTTGGTTGAGAATAGTACTTTTGTGTGGGACATGTGCTTTTGATTGGTGGGTATAGTATAGTATTATGACAATTTTTATTAGTTCAGTTCTTGGAATTTATACTAATAATGAAATTATTGTATATTTTTGTAAAGAAGAGGATACAATGGTGGCTGTTGATTGTACCTTGTGGATTGTTACATATTATGTTGAGAGGAATTTTTCTCATTACTTCTTTTTGTGATTGATATTAGTTGTGAGGTTATTATGATCGGGTCTAGGACTAATCATCCAAAAACAATTTCAGCCAACAGTTTCATCCAATGAAATTTCAGCCAAAAACAAATT
>JAQFXU010006278.1:0-10475 GCA_034693705.1 Spatulosminthurus flaviceps | reverse complement strand
TTTTTCCTTTTAGTAATAACATTATTTGATCATCATCATTAAATTTCTAATGTTACGCTCTGTTATGCATTCAGGGCAAAATAATTAGCTAACAAATATTTCCATAAGATATGATAAAATTGACAAGCAATTAATTCATATCCGCCAACGCCAAAAAAATACCATAATTTATACAAGATATTAATTTTCATGAGGAAAATTATTATTTTTTCTTAGAGAATAAGGATGGAAGAAAAACAAGGGGAAAAAAGGAAAATGTAGCTAATTATCTTTTCCCAGCTCCCCCACAAATTCCCTTTCACAGTTACACATGTACATTCACACACGGAAATTTGTCTTCTTTCTTAGAATGTACTTATATGAAGAATTCTAGGTAAGGCACGAGAGAGAGAGAGAGAGAGAGAGAGAGAGAAAAGAGAGGAGCGGATAATTAACTTCATTTATTAGTCAACTGAAAGGCTTTAAGAATTTAGCGTTAGTGTTTGTCTAAAGGGAAGATCAAGATAAAGTTGTAGCGTAGCATAGGGAGAGAAATGGCAGGTTCCTATCTTAACTACTACTCCACCGTCATGTATTATCCATATATTACAGAGCTACAGCTTGATGTAGATATGATGTAGCAATGTGCCAAATATGAATATGTATAAATTTGTATGTTGTTTCTACTCCAAGTAATCTTTTGCAATTGAGAATAGTACAAGAGTTGAGTGTAGTACTACGTATAGATACAAACAAGCCAAGAGGAACGAGACGGTCATGAATCTCCTGATTGTCTTTGAAGATTATGCGAATTCTCAGCCGGAGGGTGTAAATGGTAAATTGCTTTTGATAAAAGACTTAATCTTTATTCTAAATGAAATTGTCATCAAGCGTGTTTTAGTTTTCTGTGGCGTGATATTACTTGAAGAGAGAATAAGACTATAGGGAAGACAAAAGGCTGGGATTTTCTATATAAATTTCATATACTATATCCGCATAAAGCATCACATACACATATAGTCAATGTTATTTTATCTAAATGTCTACATCCACCTCCACGTGCACATTTTGAGAAGGAATAGTAAAGGAAATTATGTAGAGTCTCCTACAGGGAAAAATCAAATAAACATTAAGAATTGAATTTGAAGGGGAAATCATAGAGGCATAGAATTTACCTCTATCTCCAACAATATTACGGTCCACTTGACACTATTATGTTAAATCGTGATCTGCTCTGTTGTGTGCAAATTCTCATTCTAACCAAAAATCCTCTCTCACTCAGAGACACACACACACATTTTCACATTACAATCTAATGGAATTTGATGGAGGTAATTTTTATTATACGGGAGCTAATCCTGTTAAATACATAGGAAAAAAGGCTCTATATAATTCATTTGGAAAAAAAACTATGCACTAAAGAAAATATGCACGTACCTTGTATCTTCTACTCTATACTTTGAATTACTTTGATGCAGTTGTCCTTTTTCCCCTTCATGGGAGAAAAATCGTGACAGCCCAGAGAGACTTTTGGTCAAAGTAATCATCGATCCATGAATGCATTGCTTTATTTTTCACTCCTTTTCTTTCCTTTAAAGGCAACTAAGACATGTAGAGGGGATGAGATAGGCATATATACAGAGAGGAGAGGAGAGAGAGAGAGCGAGTTAAGAGTTGATTTTCATATTTAATTTATTTATGATATGCCTAATCAGTACTGTGTGTTGTAGAACTACAGGGCAGGGGTAAAAAATGTACTCAAGAATTAACCATACTCACTATATTTTTTAAGACCTATCATAGTAATTTGTACACATGTACATACTTATTGGTAAGAAAATCCTCTAGAATATCCTAAAGCCTTGTATATAATGGATTTGTAATAGATTTTCTTGTTGAGGTCAAAATTTTTGCGAATATTTATTCTCACGTCTTTCTTCTCTCTCTCTCTCTCTCTTTCTCTCTCGCACTCTGTCTTGTTAGTACTCAATTGACAGGGACATTCAAAGGTAGCGCCAGTTATTTTGTGTACTTTTATTCACGTCCGTACTTGTCCTAATATGTTAAGTGCTTGAAGAAGTAGAGACAGATAGGCTGTCAATGATTCTATTAGTTAGTGCATAAAAGTACATTACTTTGGAGGTGCCTTTATAGGCAAATCCAATAGAAGAGATAAACGCTATGTATGTACTTGTCTTGAGAGGCTTTTTTCCTGCGATTTTTTCAAAGGAGTAGCCATTGTATGTAGCGTCGTCGTCATGTGGAAATTGTATGGGAAAATATGCACATAACATATATGCATGTAGGTGTATACATAGGTATGGTGGGATCCTATAAGCACTCCTGTTGACAGAGTCAATGCAAGTGTCAAACATGGTGTTTGCTCTTTGAATTGATTTCCATTCTCCTCACCGGCACGTCCTATTATTAGGGGCCTGACTCCTTCTGCACAAGTTGAATTACATGGTGCTCCGTTGCAGATAATGGTTTTGAAGGAGTGTTATTTTTTTTTATTATTATCTCCATCTAAATTTATGTATACATATGTAAGATCTTATTTATGATGGAGGGATGCATACAGGTGCTATTTTCCTTGAGGATGTACGTAATGCACTCATAGTATTATCCTTACTGTGAAAAAATCCGTCTTCACCTGAGGTAGATAAATAAATATATAGAAGAATATATATGAGTTATATGGCGTGTGTGTGTGTGTGTGTGTGTGTGTGTGTGTACGAAGAGAAGGGTATGGTAAAGGGGGGGAAAGAGACCATGCTGAGCTTACTAATCGTTTTCACGTTCCGTGCATGATTTCCTCATGAGAGACTCGCCTCTTCGGAGAGATGTTGATAAATAAGCCCTTTCCAATGACTCCCTATCATTTTCCTTATGGAGGCCTATTTGATTCCCATAATTATCAGGGCTTGAAAAAATATGAGCTAGACAGAGAAGAAGAAGAAGAAAAAAATAGAAAATTTCTTCTGATAGAAAAACACATATGTGAGAGAAGATGATGGGCAACTTCCTTCAGAGCTCCTCACGACATCCATTGTACGGCTTTTTGTCCTTCTTCAAGCTCTACATATATTAATTTTTTTCTTCTCCTCTACGTCAATTTAATACACTCTCCTGTCCCAAGTATTAAATTGATGAAAGCACGTGACTTTCCTCTTAAAACTCCACCTTGGAAAATCTCTCTCTGAAATTATTAACTCCTCTATATATTCTCCCTCCACTAAACTCCCTAAACTCTGAAAACTGCTCCTTTGAAGAAATGAAGAAAAGTGTGTGTGTCTGTTTTTTCCCCAACATTTAAAATGGCTTCCTTTGATTAAACAAAAAGTGTTAACATGAGATTGGTTCAGGGGCGTTTGGAATGTAGGATGATAATATAATTTGAATTTCTATTACACTTTTTTTTCTCTCTCTCCCTCTCTCAACCAAATGATAAAGAGGCAAGTAAATTGTGATAATTTTTTCCTTATACAATAATAACTGTCAATAATTTTTTTCTCCACTGAGTATACATTGTACAACAGGCTTATGAAGAAATTGCAAATGAAGCTAATTATTTAGTGAGGACCAACAAATCTCTAAACCAACCTTAGTCAATCATTTAAATCAATGTGATTTTTTTCTCTACTAATTTACATGCAGAGCAAATATATAGACAAAAGGATACATTTCAGTTTGCAGATTTGCTCCGTAAATATGTATGTAATTTTTGAAGCTGAGCTCCTCATCAAGTATGCATAACTGCCTAGATATATTTTTTTATTTAAAAGATTGAACGAGCAAATAATTGACCTGTGACTTGCAATAAATCCTGTCTCTCTCTCTCTCTCTCTCACTGCAATCTGATCCTTATAGCCTATGGCTACACATTATTATGGCCAACATATCTCAAAGTGTAGGAAAATTACATATAAAATTGATCATTTCATTTTATCTGTTTACAACTTTTACACTGCTCTCCCTAATCTTGCACATTAACCCTCGACAAATATTTTTCTACTGGCATTACATATATTATAAACAGAATGGCCCTTCGCGTGATTGTAACTATTTGCACGTTTTTAAGCCCTGTCGAACAGTCAAAGGTCAGGTTTTCAGTTATTCCTGAGTATAGTACATACATATATAGTAGTGAGCAATTTTTAAGCGAAGGGTGATTGAAGTTAAAATTTTTTATTGAGGAGAAGTATAAGTACTAAAAAGGAGAAAAAAATCCTACACGGAACTTTCTGAATTCTATGTGATTTTATTGTACTTGATATTATTTAGTATAGCGGATAGTAGTAATACGATCCAAGTGAAACTTTACATTTCAAATCAATTTGCACAGGAGTGTAAAGGCTGTCTGTCATAAATGAGAATTTCTTATAACATTTTTATATCCATGTACAATGTACGTCAATGTAATTTAAATTTGTGTGAGTATTACACATTTAAAAGAGGTGAAAAAATATGGAAATTTATTTCCCTTACCTTTCATAATTTGACTCAAACATGTACAAGGAGAGAGAGAGGAAAAAATCCCATAATTATTATTATTATTACTATTACATTGTTTGAAAGGGGGCAATTTCCAATTAGGCTTTACGCACCTTGTAAAACAAGAGCAGTTTGACATTTCTGGCAAGCAAGTGCAAATTATTGGACGTATTTGGCAGTTTCATCAATACAATGAGAATTTGTGAGAATGTAGGCCATGTCAATATAAAGTAATGCCTTTTCTCTCTCTCTCTCTCTCTCTCTCGTTTGGTCTATGTAAATACAAATGGTGGAAAAGGTTCTTTTACCTGTAGAAAAATATAAACCATATGGTAATATAATAAAAAGTATTAAAATTGTATTGTTTGGTGTAAATGAGGAAATGAGACTCGAGAATATGTGAAATAAATTTATATTGTATGCATAGTCTATGGGATAGTAATGTTCTAGGTAATTTAATAGTTGATAATTGGCTAGGGATATTGCACACCCCGTCAACCTGTCATCGTGAATTGTGGGAAGGAGAGAGAGAGAGAGAGAGAGGAAAATTACACAATGGACCTCGTAACTTTTCTCCTTACTATTCATTACTCCTATTATGCTCATTGTCAGATATAGTGATGCTATTTAATTGCATATCCCCCCAAAGTATTTTTTTACCTACCATATAAAGAATAATAAAATGTTTATATTACTTTCTTATCATCATTACACCAAATGGTTTCTAGTATTTAATTAGCTAATCCTCTCACAACATTGCAATTCTATTTGGCTTCCTATACTATACATACATCCCTCAATTATTGTCTTGAGGCTCTCTATAGTAGCCTATGTGTAGCTCAAAGGGA
The DNA here is from genome assembly GCA_034693705.1 of Spatulosminthurus flaviceps. NCBI lineage: Eukaryota > Metazoa > Arthropoda > Collembola > Symphypleona > Sminthuridae > Spatulosminthurus > Spatulosminthurus flaviceps. The sequence goes on along the minus strand of JAQFXU010006278.1, from coordinate 5,154 downwards.
GAGAGATAGTTTTAAAAAGCTAACTGAAAGCGCAGTATGAAAACTTCTCAACATCAAAATGATCATTCATTTTGAATGGTTATTGAGCGCTTTCAAAGAAACATGATATTATTTATTCTTTTGACATGTAAGTCACGACATAGGCTTTAATCCTAATGCTTAAATGCATGTATAATTTTTCTCTATACTATCATCACCATATCATCATCCATTGAAATTTATAGGAAAAGTCTTATTACCATGACCATTTATTCTACCCCATGCCTCTATATATGTACGTACATTTAAAGTGATGATGAGATTCAAGGAAATAAATTTCTCTCTCCAGAATGAATTTAACAGAGAGGGAGGAAACATGATTTGAAATATGAAAAACAAAACAGAATTTTTATTGAAATTACCCACCACGTTAGACTTTTCCTCTGCTGAGAGAGAAGTTGAACGTTTTTTTTTTTACTGTTATGGTTGCAGGATCTTGTAAATGTTGATTGTTTGTGTGGAAAAACTGATTTGTCATCTCATTCCAAACATTAATTATCCCTTGTCAACAGTAATGAAGGTAATTCTGGGAGGCAGGTAAAATATTTACCTTTCACCTTTAAACACACATAAAAAGAGCCTCCACATCCATCCACATATATCTACATATAGGCAGCATCCTGCAAACAAATTCCCTATGAATTATGTATGCGTATTATGTACAGGGATAAATGTATGCTGGCCTATTACTATAAAAGCTCCATTCTCTCCTATTACTAAACCCGCAAATTCTAGTAACTTTTGTAGGAGTAGAAAATCTATGTAGGAAATTTGCATACATAAATCTACCATTTGAAGTCAACTACTACCAGGATATTAATGGTGTTGAGGAATGCTTGGAAGGTATTTGTAGGTAAGGTATGGTTGTTGGTTGGTTGGTTGGAAAGAGAATGGATTACTAGTGCGAACATGGTAAATAATAGTGGGGCTATGAATTTACCTATGTGCCTATATAATATGCATGTACATATATATTTAAAAAGGAATAATAGCAATTTAGTATTGTAGTAGGAGCCCTAGCCGAGGTGAATCAGGTTTTTCAAATGGGAATGAATGCGGTTTTTCAACCAGCAATTTCCCTGGCAATTACCACACCACACGTAGCTCCATTTCGATTATCAGCAACGTACATCAATAATATAACAGCAAGGGTTAATGTGAGTCGCTCAAGGAAAGGAGGGAAAATGGGGGTAAAAACTTGGAAAAATCCTCGTTTGACTCCATAAAAAAATCCTATGTAGTTTCTTTGACTATGCGCTCTATACGTAGCTATAGAGCTACAATAAATTCAAATATGTAAACACAGGGAAGAAAAAAAGCACACTAGTATAGTCCCAGGGCAAATGGAATAGTACGGAGTTGGAATACTAATGAGGGGGGATTGAGATCGATAATATGCAAATGGCAAAATTATATTTATTGCCCACATGAGTAATTAGTAGGTACTTTGTACTCCACACTGGCTCTCAAATGTGAAAACTATTCACGTTTAATTAGCGATGAGGTTTCTTTATTATCTGTGTGTGATCCCCCTCCCTTCTATTGCATTGCTATAGAAACTACGTGACTATGCGCTCATATGTTTTAAAAAAAAACATGTAGACAAATGCAATGTCTCCAGCGACACGGACATTTAAGAATTCTCTGGAGCTAAATATTTATAGTCCCTTATATTCTTCTAAACAAGGGGGATATACTATAGAGTTGGAGGTGAGAGAGAGAGGATACATATGGAGGGTGTGATAATGCAGTGTTTATTAAATAAATACCTCAACCCTACTTGTTTATTGCTGGTGATTTGTTAGTTACGTATGGGCTGGTCACATTATGGTTATTTCTTTGGGAATTTCATCCATTATGCACCCAAATACCCATCCTTGTTATAATTATAGCCATGTTTTTATTAAATGCGGATGTGTAAGTCTCTCATTATATTTTATTGCTCTAGTCTACTCTTTATATTATTTCAAGTAGATATATAAAATAGAATTACAATTATACAATAATTACATGGTAAGTCTAACATGTAATGTCTCTCCTCTCGTCTCCTCTAAATCCTTTCTATACTTATATCAACTCCCCATGGATATTACTGAGAGCCAGACGGATGAAAGAGTATGATAATTGGAGCTACTAACTTGCATTCAATTATAGAGGGTTTCGCTCTGTAGATGAAAAAAACAAGGTAAATTTGAATGTTGAAAAAGTGCGAAATAGGGTAAATGCATTTTGGGAGTATGTTTTTTGGAAATTGTTTGGAATTGTTGGGAAACTTTGAAAAGGGAAGTTTGCTAATGATTTTGTTCAAGTCACGGTTCCTGTTTTTACCTAAACGATGGTAACGAGATTGTTGTTTGATTCTGGCTAATTCAATTAAATAGTAGAATATAGGGATGGTTGGAATGTGATGGTATGACTTTTGTAGGAGAGGGAGAGAGAGAGAAGGTATAGACAAAGTACAGGGGTAGAGGAGCCTTGTACTGTAGAGATGAGAGAGAGAGATAGAGTGGGAAGTGTAATTCAAATGTAATGTGATTTGCTTGTTCTTGGGATAATTCAAGTGCAATCACACAATTACCTCCTGCTCCTGTTCATGTCTTGTTTCTCCGGTCCTCTCAATTATTATTAGCCTTGTTATACATTATGAATGAATCCATGTTAATTCTAATGGCTCATTGCCCGAGACTACTACTTCTACCAGCACCACTTTTATACATGGATATTGTATATACTTGACATGAGTATGATTAATGGTTTTAGTTGGAAAGCTTTTCCATGACTTTTCCAAAGGGTTGAGATAGGGAAGTGACTAATGTACTAATAGGCAGAATAGCTGAATGCGAAAGTGAAATTATTATTGCTATTAAATATGAAATCTGTGCTAATGTGATTTCCAGTTGCGAATGTATTGTACTACAATACCACGTATATATTTCACTTGGAGGAGATATAGATAAAGAACAGAAGAAGGGAGGCTGGTCTGGATCTCTGGCAGCTCTGGTACATGGCTCCAGTTAATTATATATGGCAAAATATAACTATATGCTATAAATGTGTAGTAGTACAAGTACATCACTCATTTGGTCTGGAACCAAAGGAGGTTTGGTTATCTGATGAGGAGTTCTTCTAACTTGAATATGCACATTGGATTTGCTATGTTATTTATATATGGAACATAGGAAATAAATTCTATTGTAATAATTTGTTTCCCAGATAACATCCACTTTTGGCTACCTTCCTTATTTACTCTACTACTGTATGTATAGTCCATGAGTGTGTATTTTCTGCAGTCATGACTTTATAGGGGGAGGGTAGTTACAGCAATAACAAAGCATTATGCAGATGAGTTTATGTCAGAATTAATGGTAACAAGTTTGTATGTCATTATATTGGGCTATAAATGTGTATTCGTGGATAAATAGGAGTGTTGTGTAGAATGGTATAGTGTTTTTCCGTAGTAGTGTAATAAAAAAACAAGACTCCAATAAGTTATTATTAGACTTTTCCTCTTTCTCTCATGAACTGAGTGAGGGAAAAGAATGAGTCTTTTTTAAGCAGATAAGGAATGAATAAGTACAGACACGCGTCTCTCTTCTTCCATGAATATTCATTATTATATTTTCCGGCCTCTCGTCTCGTCTCTCTCTCTCACTCTTTAGTCTTCTTAGGTATCAACACCATGATGAACTAGTAGAGCATTGAGCCTGGGAGGTATGATCAAGATAAGTAGAATTTTATCTCTAAATATATGGCATATATCTCTTGGAATGATTTAAATTGAAAAAAGGGCGCGTGATTTAAAACCGTTATGCGCTACTAAGTTCTTACCTTGTACTTTATCGTGGAATGAGGAGGATGAAGTACATGAATAAAAACCATAAAAACGGAGATGATGAACTTCCCTGTGTGTATATAGTCCTTAAGAAATTGCCTTTAAAGGGAGTAGAGTTTCTATGGAGAAGAATTATTATTACTATTAAGGCTAAAAAGCCAATGAGTTTATGAATAGAGTTGTAAAGATGGGACTACCGATATAAATCATAAAGGTTTGAAGAGAATCCTATGGAAAGGTATTTGTTTAGTTGAGTATAGAAAAAAGTGAGTGATAATAATACGGTTTTACTACTACTACTACTACTATCTACATAAGTATGGATATATTTTTTATTTGTGTTTATGGAGAAAAGAGCAGCCAAACTAAATTACCCTTTAATGATTTACAGTTTGAAGTTAGAGTGCGAGAAATTGGCTAGCGAAAAGATTGAGATTCAACGTCATTATGTAATGGTGAGTTTATCTTCATCTCTTTCTTTTTCTCTTTATTTTGTATAAATCACTTGTAGCACTCTTCTTATATTTACGTCCGCTCTCTCCACTATATATGCTTTTATTTCTGTTCATCTGCTTTTTTTTGTAGTGTGGTGGTGGTGAGTTATAAGTACTTGTGGCCTCTGCTCAGTGTGCACCTTTTTCTCAAAGACTCTCGTTTGTCTCTGTAGAGTTTTTTTCTACTAAACTTGTATTTGTTGTGAGTTGAACTATTCTGTACTAAAGCCTGTACTAAAATTTCACTACAGCTCTGCATGCATTTAGCCTTTGACTCATAGCTGTCCTTTAAACTTTCCTTGTAAAACTCTACACTCAAGTGACTTCTTACCATTGCAATGACATTTAACCCGAGACTACTACAACAGCAACTAATGAAAAAATTATTAAACATTGGAAAAATGACTAACCATTGAAAAGGGAAGCTTTGAACAAGAATATCCATCTATGTAGATGTAAGATAATTAAAAATAATAATAAATTCTAACATTTAAATAATTGAGCGTGTGAAAATCCGGAGCTTTGAAAAATACTAAAATGATGAATATGCAAATATATTTTAAGCTAAAGGATTTTTCCGTGTCAAGGAGTTACGTAGCCTGAGCCTGGACTTGTGGCTTTGGCATAAGTAATGACTGGAAAAGTTGGCCATTGCTTTTGTGTTGTTAAAGATTTGGAGGAAGGCTCTCTTGAAAGTTGGAGATGGTTTCTCTGTGTGTGTGTGTATGTGTGTGTGTGGGGAGAGTCTAGGGAGCTAATGAGATGAGAGGGATTCCAAGTGGTTTCCAA
>JAQFXU010006277.1:0-10477 GCA_034693705.1 Spatulosminthurus flaviceps | reverse complement strand
AAAATCATTTATATAATATACAGTAGATCAAAATATAATAATTGAAAAAATGTGTCACATCTAATACTGAGTCAATGATGGCTACTTCCATTGGGAAGCAGTGACAATAAAGTTTATATATATAAGACGCTCAAGTTTTAATTAAAGCTGGGTAAACTTTATCAATGCAATTTTAAACAATATACGAGCAATACAATATACATAAACATAAAAGTATATATGTACATGAGCAGTCAGCGCCAAGGAGGTTTACTCCACTTTAATTAACACTGGAACAACTTAGGTGGCATTTTGGAGATGGACCTCCTCATTTCATGATGAGTTATAAAAGTGTGAATTGTTTGTGGAAAACATTCCAAGGAAAGGATATTTTTGGTTTACATAAGTCAGCACTGTAATGTACCGAACGCAAGTTTATTGCGCTTATGACGAGAAGCCCTAATAAAGCTCTTTTAATTATGTCCAGGCTGGTTCCAGGAGAATTAGGTTCATTTCTTTTGCATAAATGTAAGTGTATTTCCTGTGTAACGGAATTTAGGACAAGCTTTCATTTTATTCTCACTGGACTTAATTAAATTGGACATTTATAGTACTTTTGTGAGGCTCCCTTCAACTTCAAAGCCCTGGCAAGATTCTTGTGTGAATACGCGGATTACCTTAGTGTGAGTCACTTCCGAGTTGCGGTTGGAAGGAATGCCGATTCTCTGCATAAATTCAAATATAATTTCTAAAGTTCCTACACATCAAACCTTTTTTTGTAAAAGTAGCAAAATTGTTGTAAATAAAAAATACATGGAGTTTCTATCACATTATTAAAATTGAGTCTGAGCAAAATGTGTGTAAAATTTTAGTAAAACTAAAATTGTATCGGTAAAAAATTTTAAGGTCTTGAAACCAATAATTTTCTCAACGGATTTTCATTCTGAAAAATTCCAAAACTAGAAAAAAGTTATAACGTGGAAATTTTGGTGACACCAAAACTCACATAATATTTCATTCAAATCAGCCTTCGCAGTTCATGCTTCCTAAGGGAAATATTTTTTTCCAAACTCAGAAACTTTTTCAAAATGCTTTCCGCTCTGGATTTAAGATTCCATTTGATCGCAATTGATCTAATCGGGAAATTAAATATTCTTCCCCTGACATTGGATTGGGAGAGTGGGGCGGTCCGATTCCAGACGGGAGTCTGGAGGTTGAGAATCTGGAAACTGCAATTCACGTTACTTCAAATTCTTGGTCTTTTGAGACTTCTTGCCCTCTTTCCTGCATTGAATGGACAGGAGAGTACAAATCTGATCAACCTGGGTTTTCATATTATTTATTTGGTTGGTCAAAGCACGGATTATTACGTGATGAGAAATGTAATTTACTTAAAGTGCAAGGAAAATTGCTACCTCCTTTCTTGGATACACGAGAACAAAGGATTTCCATACATCCCGCAAAAAAGTAAGAAATCAAAATAATTGTAAACTAATGTACATATGTGCGGAAATCCAGGTGAGGGCCGTGCTTGGATCAATTTAGTTCTGAGCTGAAAAATGTAGATTGAATTCAATTTGGTTCACGCAATTCGCAATCCAGTTCAATTTGATTGGAGTACATTTGGTTCAGTTCAAAACGTTAAATTAAAAAATCGATTGAATTGAAATTCTGCGAATGCAAATCAGATCAATGGTGAGTTGACGAAGGTCGACCATTCCGTTGAACTTCATTGGCTTTTTCACCATTCCGCAAAACTTTTTTTGACTTAAAAACAAAGAAATGGGTGAAAATCTGGTGAATGCCTATACTGCTGAAATTAAGTAAAGTTGAGGCGAGGACTGGATGGTTTGAGTACGTCCACGGGGAATATGAAAGCCCAAAACTTCATACCTTTTAAAATTCCAGCAATAGTAACGTGTTCTGAGTGTCATAAGGAACGGCGTTGGAATTTTTTTAATGGGTTAAGTTGCTACGGAATAATGGGCAAAAACGCCATTTTTTTTATTTAAATCTGTATCTCCGGAACCACTGGTGCGATTTGACTCATTTTTGAACTAATGTGTTCAGAAACAGTTCTTTCATTCTCTTTTAAAAAATTAAATCTGAAAATCTAAATTGTATCCGACAGCAATTTTAAATGACATGTAATAAATTAATTTTATTAATGAAATTTTAGTTTTAAACAGTCCTGCGATAACATTTCATAATTGAAATAGAATCCTGTACTTGAACGTATTTAAACTCCTTTTTAAATTAAATTTACAGCAGTGAAAACAACAACTTTATCGAAATTTACGAGTATGTACCTTGCAATTTTTAGCACGGGTAATAAGGCGAATATGATTTTTGTGAGCAAATTTCTTTTCAATCTGTTCCCGCAGGAAGCAGATCGTTCCTGAAGAAGTGGATAATTTCCTTGAGGACGCGATCACTTTCAGAGTTAGTAAATATTTCCCTGCCCATAGGTTTTTTCTCCATGCTCTTGTCCTTCTTGGTCCTGATTCTTTGGGACCAATTAAATCATAACATGTTCACTGTTCTACTCTACACGAACATTCCCGACACTTACAAAAATCCACTCTCTTTCACTCTCGCGTATCTTTTCGAATGCTTCACCCTCCTTTCAAATATGTCAGCCTTCCAAATTTCTATTTACTTCGTTCTGAGCGAAGTAAATGTGCTCGAAGAGGGCTCTCTCAGCAGGATATCCACAAATATTGAGTTAGTTGCAAATCCAAGTCTTATTTCGCTTGAAAAATTAAATTGGCAACTCCAACCACCAATCTCTTAATATATCAGGACTAATAATGATTCTTTTTCGTCTACAGAAAATTAAAAATCAGGCGCGGCAATCAAATTGCTGCTCAAGGCGTAATCAAGGAATTTAGAATGGCTCAACTCAAAGTCCAACTCATCAACTACGTCCACGCTGACTTCCATTATGCTTATAAACTGCTTCTACTTGTCATATCGATTCTTGGGATTTTCACGGGTGTCAGGTATTTGGGAAATACTCCAGTCATTGGAGCTACCTTTATTTATTTGGGCTTATATGATATTATCTTATTTACTTTCCTCTTTGGGAAAATGTATCGAGTTCAAGAGGGGATGGTTGAGTTAAAGAGGAGAGCGGCCTCGAGTATGATTGGAGGGAGATCAAGTTTGGAAGTGAAATACATGGAAAGATCCTTGGCCTCAGTAAAATGCGAGGGAATAAGAGCGGGTGCATTCTACACGTTAGACCGAGGCGCAACTCCTGAATTTGTGGATTACGTCTTTACTCAAATTGTGGACCTGCTCATAACATTTCCGTAGATAATAATGTTAAGATTTAGTCTATGCTTTTGATGCAGAGAATAAAAATCGAAGTAACAGGTTCGAAAGTATATTTCAAACTGATTGTTTATTACGTAGATTCACCCGGTATTTATACAAACACCAACAAAGCCAATTCCGCCGAATAGTCCCAAAAGTATAACAATAACAATTGGTCAACTAAGTTGACAAGAACCTTAACCTATGTTGTAAGTCTACTCTTGCAAAGGAAATCTCCGAAGTCATCAATAAAAGTATATGACTTTTATTGAAGTGCTAAAAGCACAAGTGTCAGCTGAATAGCTGACCGTTCAATACCTTCGAGTATTTCCCTAGCAATTGCTTAACCTAGATTACACAAGACATGAAGTAAGGAGTACAAATATGAAAACAAACGGATATAAACATTACCTGAAAATACCTCATTTTAACAAATAATAATGCCTCTCCCGAGTTTTTACTCACCATCACGAAGCCTGTTACATGCAGGATAAATTAAAGGGGTTGGTAATGGTGGCTCTCAAACCTCATGCTTGCGGATAGACTTTGTCCTCCAATAAAATATTTAAAAGCATGGAAACAAAATGATATTTGGATTTCCTCTTTTTGGATATTTTCTTAATATTCTACACCATACCATTAAAATTATTATTATAATTTGCTACAATTGAAATTGCCCGCTTTTTATGTAATTACCTCTTTCCTTCAATGCTACACTAAAATCGTCGGCCAAAGTGCAAAAGGAGCTATAATTATTTTGTTTTTTCCTCGGCGTTACGAAAATTATTATAGCCCCTTTTGCACTTAAGCCGACGAAATATACATATAATAAATGTTGTGATAAATATGTTTATTATTATTTCAAATTACTTTACATACAAACAGACTAAAGGATTTTATCATCAAGTAAACCCCATCTTCAGCTATGCATGATCAATTGAGTTATTAAGACCTCTACAATTTGAGGATTTTTTCTAATTTATTAGCGCCTCCCCTGTTTTCGTTGGCGTCATTTGTGTGTTCTTGTAAGATGATGTAGAACCGCGATTATGCTGCAAATTGCTCTGCTGGAAAAATTGTATGTTTGTTAAATGTAATAATAATAATTATTATTGTTGTAAAAGCACCTTGTTGTCAAATATGTTACTGTTAAATGGTGTTTCGTAAAGATGTTATTGCTGTCAAAGGATCTTGTTCGTAAAATGGTGTTGTTATAAAAATATCTTGTGAAAGGGTCTCGTAGTGAAAATATCTAGTTTGCAAATCATGTTCTTGTAAAATGCCCAATATTTTAAAATGGTTCTCTTGTAAACTGATGTTGTTGTAAAATGGTGTGTTTAAAAATATTTAAAATTGTTCAAGTGTTATTTTCATAACAATAGAAGAGACAGGACGAGTTGTACCTTGTAGTCGTTATTGTCCTTACAATCGTGTTTGAGTTAGACGCCGACCATGGAAATCATAAATAAAATTTACGTACACAGTCATAAGAAGCTCACTCAAAAGTTGCAAGTAATACAAAAATTCGTAATTTAAAAATGTCATAATATTCAGTATAATTATGTCATTAATATTTTTTCATATTTAGAAATCAAATCTATTCAAATATGTAACAATAATATATAATAATAATTTTATTGTCTTAACAATTCAAAAAATTTCATCCCAATGTTTTTCAACGTCACAGGTCACAGTTTTTTTCAATGGTCGAAATTAATATTTTCTTACAAAGTTTGCTCAACAAGATTTTCACACGCCCTTATTCTTGTGGAAATGTCCCATTGTTTAGGCTTTTAAAAAAATTGACAACATTTTGGTCAGTTGATGAGTCAACCTGATTTTCCTTCCAAAATGTTGCTACAGATTCAAGCATTCTTACACCTACAATAATGGTTTCTGCGAAAGTTTTCATGATTCACTTTTACCAAATTTGCACCATGAAAATGAAAACGTTAAAAAATTAGTGTCCACTGAATCCCGCAGGGTCAAAATTCCACTTGCACAATGTTTACCGGCCTCGGACCTAACTTTATTGTGCATTTGACCAAATTTGAACTCATGTGATATTTTATGGAAGAAAGCTCACGGAGTTACCCTTTATCATTGATCATTTATATAAAATTTGAGTAAATATTTCATTTCAACTTTATAATTATAAACGTGATTTCTTGGTCAGTTCAAACAGACTCTTCTTCCCCAAGTAACACTTTAAAACTTTTACGCTCATTTTGAAATTTAGAATTTTGTCCAATTAAATGACTTTTTGTATCTATATACACAACCTTTCATCTAAAATCCAATTTGATATCTATCAATCTCAAACTGATTATTACAATGCAAATGCAGGCAGGTACCTTCCAAGGAACAAGCCTCTTGAATGCCTCTGTAAAATCAAATGAATCCATTTACTCTAAGTGAAAGTCGTAAAGGACAGAGGCCTCTGATTTTCAAGCATTATTTACCGTCAGAATTAAACCAACGTTATTTTCCTCTGCCTCGTGGGATGTATCTCAAACCTCAACTGCAGCAAAAAAATCCCCGAAAATCGCTTTAAGCTCATAACTATATACATTAATTAAAAAATATTCAACAAAGGTTGAAATATTCAATATTTATTTTTTTGGAAGTTTTTTTCACGTAAAACATTAAGTCAGTGTACAGCAATCAGACGAAGAGATTTCCAGAATATCTACTGATTTGGAAAGCATCGCGAGAACGTTGGACACAATTTAAGTGAATCTTCATCCAAACAATTGTCTCCCCCAAAAGCTTATATTTCAAATCCTCAAAAATTTTGTTCAAATTATCTTAATTTTTTTCAATCCCCAAATTATAATTTTGTATCCAACACGTTTTATTCCATTCCCTCGAATTTTATTCAAATTGTCGAAAATTTTGTTCAAAACATTCAAAATGTTAATCCTAATATGCAAAATTTTAAACAAATTATCAAAAATGTGATACAAATATAAGAAATTGATATGAAATAAATCGTCGGGTAAAGTCCAAAAGGCGCTATAATTTTGTTTTTCTCATAACGTTACGAAAATTATAGCCCTTTTTGGACATTACCCGACGAAATGTTTTAATTACAAAAAAAGATTTACCAAACCCTAATTTTCCTAATTTATTAACTAAAGAGAAAGCTGGATTAAGAGAAATTATCCTTTGGTTCCGAACTCACTGCGGAATGAACTTCATCGAACAGGTATTGGGATATCAGGGTTTTTATTAATATATACGCCCACTTTTTGAATATCGTCGGGTAAAGTCCAGAAGGCGCTATATGCAGAAATCGCGTAAGCAAGGTAGTATATACATGTTAAATCCCGTATAAGCGATTTTTGCATATGGCGCCTTTTGGACTTTACCCGACGATATGTTTTTCTATAATATTAATTCTTGAAAATAATGAAATTGCATTTTCTGGAGAAGTCTTAGTCAATTTCCGAGCTACTCATATCCATTTGTCCTCATCTGCTGATTCCTCTGAAAAAATATGTTGGATCCAAGACTTTGTTACTGTTGAGCAATTCTCAAGAAATGTGTGTTTCAAGGATAAAACTTTGAGTCTGAAAACGGAACAATTTTTATTTTTCATTTAAAAAATTTAACCCCATATTTTTTGGACTTTGAGAGGAACAATTTTCTACGTACCTCCAATCTAAGAAGAAGCTTGTTTTCCAGTCGATAGAGAGTTCGGATTTGGCAGATGCTGGTAAATCAATTACAAGTCGATCCACAATTTTACCGAATCTTGTGTACGTGAGCTTATGAGCAGAGAACAATCCCATCCAGATTACAAGCAGATGCAAAATCCCTTGCCCCTAGAAATAAACGTTTGTCTTGAAACCCACACATTTCTTCATTTTAAAAGCTCAAGTATCCTTTTTACCACGTAGACATCAAAATCCTCTGTAATTTCATTGCAACCGAATTCGGTGATGTCCTTCAAAGCTCGAGCAAAATCCTCCGTCCCCAGCAACTTTTCCAGCAAACTTTCATTTTCAATCATCTTGTCAACACAGGCTGGAACGGAAAACATAAAATATTTGCACAAATTACATTAAAAATTAATTTCAAATACAAAGTGCACTGCATTTTATAAATAATTATAAAACCTCACCTTGAAAACTTCCAGCCCAATCTTTCAAAAAGTAATTTTTGAGTTTCTTGGTAGGGAATTCCAAGGATTTCAAAAATAAATTTGTTTTAACGGAAGAAGGGAAAAAGTACGGCACCAATCCCACCAAGATATTCTCGCGAAGACGTTCCTAAACATGAAAAAATTGAACGAGAATTTCCAATATTAATCACCACTGAAGAAATCTTTGGGAAGTTACCGTATTTTTATGCACTCACCATTGCAAGCCAAAAATCTCTTCGCTGTCTTTCACTGGTTTTGGAAAAAACCTTTACGACGAATTCCCCGTCCTCTGCATCAACAGCCGATTCATGATTTTTGTAAACGCATGACAGTAAATCAGAGAAATAAGTGTGTTAAATCAGAGAAAAAAGAAACGTTTTAATTTGCCGAAAGCTTTGAAAAAGCAGGTGGTTATATCAAGCATCCGAGGATCTTGCAAGATATTACACCATCATTTGTATGCAAAAGATTAAAGTGAAGTTTAAGTGAATGCAGATTATTTAAATGCGTTTAAGAAATGTTGTAATATAATACTGTGTCATTAGGCAAACATCGAAAGATGTCAGTTGTAGAATAAAAAGTCTACTGTCTCTCTGAAGGACATTCCACGTAACAATTCTTGAGCCAACTCTGTAGTTTCCTTCGATCCATTTCCTAGAAAATTGTATAATCCAGAAAAATAAAATATTTTTAAAGAGCAAATTCTATAGGAAAATGGAAAAATTAAATTGAGGCAAGTTCCGTCTCGGATTCCTCCTCAATTGTAAATCTGTCAACGTACACCAAAGTCAGAAATGTTGAGATACAGCAATTCAGTGCAGAGCTGAATTATCCATCCGTGTCTGATTAATTCTTGGGGTATTTTCAGAATCAAATCCCTGATTTCCCTTAAGGCTCCTTCCTCCTTTGATTTGGGTTGTGCAAAGACGTTGATCAAAGACACAACAAGTTTTTCTTCCGCGTTCCAATCTCTTGAACTCAGCAATCTTGCAACTTCAGCTCTCTCCTCAATCCGGGGATCAAAAGGCGTGAATTCAAAAATAAGCGAGAGTAGGTCCAAGTTTTCAACAGTAAATGTCATCTCTTCCAGGATGTATAGTATTGAAGAAATGTGACCCCGAAATCTATCGTTATCTTCGTTTGTTGCAAAGAAGTCGGAAATTAACTGGAAAGCGTAAGTTTGTTGGAGAAGAACGGATTTGCTTTTCCGAGCACTTCTTTGCACAAGCCTGTGGATTCTTATTCCATCATAAATCCCCCAGCGTAAAATTCGAACTGATTCCATTCCGATGAGGGAATTGTACTCCAACAACTTTAACGCTCTTTCCACTCGCCGCTCGCAATCCACCACGGAAAACCGATCACAAATATCGTAATGAGAGTAGAAAATTTTTCTCGAGAAAATTCCATTCACAAGACCAACGTAGATCTCGTCTGGGGACAAAAGTCCGAGAATGCTCAAAACCTTCACCGCATCTCGTCCAGTAGCCGTCATCTCAATTTGTCTCATTCTTTCGTCAAAAATGATTTCCACATTCCTCTCGTACTTTTCTTGCCCCGTCAATTCTTCCAAAGTTTGATCTTCCAGGAGTCGCAAATAATTGCTGATTCTCGACTCCACTTTCCCAAATAATTCATTTTCCTGTCGTGCTGCTTCCATGCCCATCAATGAAATTCCAAGAGGGTGGCCCTGGACGATGTGAACCAATTTGTCGATTGTGGTTGAGAGGGAAAGAGGAATTTCCAAGCCCTCGAGGCGTAGGTATTTCAGAAAGCACACCCTCGCCTCTTCCTCGCTCAGTTCGTCCAAGCGAAAGATTTTGAATGGGTGTTTCAAACTGTGCCAATCATTTCTCGTTGTGATCAAAACCACTGGCTTTTTGCATTGGCGGTCGGGGATTAAATATTCTTCCAATCCGAAAGAAGAATTCGGTTCGGATTTAAGAAACTCGGCGTTGTCGAAGATGAAGAGGCTCTTCCTAAAATGCTTCTCGAGGAGGTGATAAGCCTGGGATGCCATTAGATACGAAGTCTTTTCATCTTCTTTTAACGGACCTCTCAAGAGACTCAGCAATTGCTGAAAATTGGCATCCAAGGTGGTCCGTGATTGGGCATCGAACCAGAAGATGCAGTCAAATTGCTTCTTCATTTTATGAGCGAGGACCTTGGCGATTTCGCTCTTGCCGATTCCACCGAATCCAGAAATTATGATCATTTTGTCGTAGCAATTCTGAGAGTTTTCGCAGTTCTTCAACCAATTTTCAAGCTCAATCAGATTTTGTTTTCGTCCATGAAAGTTTGGCGTGTGGGTGGGGAAATAGTGAAGTTTGTCAGGGATACTCAGTATTGGTCTGCCGGGGTTGTTTATCGTGCAATTAATGCTATTTGTTTGTTGGCCGGAAATATTAATATCCTTTGTAGAAAAGTTTCCCAGATTGCAACCCCTTGGAACTGGGCGGTCTGCCATAATTTGCTCTCGCGTTGGTTCTCACTCACAAAACTGGGACCCAAACTTGATCTTTCTGTGAGCAATAAAAAAAACCTTGGAATTAGATCGGCAGCATGCGAAACAGCAGAAAATGTAAGGTAACTTTAATTTTCTAACCGTTTGGATTGCTCTCACGGACTTTCCCACGGGACCAATTGGATTTGGATGATGGGTCGACTTTAAGCTCCTAGATTTTAAATGATATCAATTAATATTGGAAAATGTTATTAAAACAATGAATATTTGGTATGATTTAGCTAGTTCTCTTTAATATTTTTTCTGTCGTTGGTTGTAAGGGCCTTGGCAAAATTATGAATCCGGATTAAATTTCTTTTGTTATAGCTTTGAAAAGCCTAAAACGGTTGTGATGATGATTCAGAACTGGGCATTGGAACTTGATTCCCCGATTCCAGTCCTTCCACATCAAAAGTAAATGATGATACAGTAAAAACTATCTTTAAGACGGTTTCTCAGGGGGATCTTTATTTTGGCCGTCTTAACGTATGACCGTCTTACCGATAAACCGGTCAAGACCGTATTATGTA